>JAHZMX010000220.1:0-20959 GCA_027743895.1 Seira musarum
TTTCTCCTTTATGTCTTAATGGATCTGGAACATAACATAACATAACCTACGACATCATTCAACCTTCCTTGCTTTTAGTGATGACATTTTTAAAAGAAGACTGGCCAACGCAACGTGACTTCCTTCAGCTTTGGATCTGGATCGACTAGCGAATGAATGTCGGTGGTCACGTAAGAATTGGCAAATACTAATGCACTAACGCTGTTCTTTCGTAAGCCATTTTGTGTGGGCAGGGCAGGGTAGTGCATATATAACGATCACGTAGATAGACGGATAGTAAACACCCATATTTTTTTCTGATAAAGCACCTGAGTACAGGCATTTACGGGTTTTAGTAAGTACTGGGCTTTTGAAAGGTTTCGAAATGGAATTGAAAAATATAATTTACTTTCGCTTAATGATCTATAATTATGGCTATTATCCCACCACCACCACCAATAAAGGTACAGATTAGCAGGGAATGAGGAAATCCCCAATTTCAATTCGCGATTTTCATAGTGATTCTTTGCATTTTGCATCTCTGAAAATAAGTAGTAAATGGCAACACCATCTAATCTAATATATCAAGCTGAATTCACTCATCAATGCATTCATGCAATGCAACAAGTCAAGGAGAAGTGAATTGAACTAAATTGAATATATTTTTTGCATGAAATCGTTCTCATGTAATCGTCTAGCCTAGGCTAGTCTTTTTTTCAGTTTTATAGATCCAGATTCCACTTCCAGCGATAGCGATGATGATGATGATCATATCAGAAGAAGCAGGACATTTTGCGTTCATGATCATTTGGGATACTGTCATTCATCTCCTCATCGCTTTGTTTGAATTAGTCGTACTTGCATATTATCTGTGTACGTACCTGGCGTGGCTCTGGCTTGACCAAATGGTCATCTTGAATTTTCAAACTATGTAGCTCTGGCTCTATCCTACGTACCGCATCAAATGATGATGCGCCCGAGCTTGAGTTCAACTTTTTTTGCAGCTAGTATGGTTGACAGTATCTTATCTGTACAGAATGGTTTATGATAATTAGAATTGAGAACTAAAAGTTGAAACATCTGCAATGTACCATCATTATCATAATCATCATCATCATCATAGGGTTTGAGTAAGCCAAGTCAAGCACCTATTCAATCCATTGTGATATCAGATAAAAAAGACAGCTAGGCTATTAGATTCCAAAAGGTTTGCATCACATCACATCCATTGAATAGTATTTTGCATTGTTCAGCTTTGCTAATTTTATTCTTCCTGAATGGCAAGAAGAGCTCAAGTTCTTGTTCTATTTTTCCTTTTATGAGTTTCGTCGCGTCTCTGTTTTTATAACGTTTACGTAAAAACTTTGCTTTCAGCTTTCTCAATATCAACATAACTTATGAATAGAGGTAGTGCTTATAACCATTCATGTCCTTGTACTTCTCCAGTTTGTCATATCCGGTTCAAGTCATTTCATACTCACACCATTTTAATTTCACATCATTCAATTCACATCATTCAATTCACATCATTCATTCACATCGACATCATTCAATTTCAAAGAGATTGCAAAAGAACTTATGAACGGTAAAAGTAGAAACCAAATCGGATTTCAACCAATTTTTGTCACCTATCTCTCATTTGGTATGTTTTAGAAACCGTTTTTGGCATATTGCAGATTTGAATTTGAAATGACTTGTGAATTTACTCCCTAAAATCTTAGAAATAGGGACAGGCATACTTCCCAAAAAAAGACGTAGAAAAATAAATGTCACTCATTTCCTTTATGATTCAGGCTAAGTCGTAATTGTGTTGCTCAATAAGAAATACCAGACCAGTTGGGGTGAAGTAGGTATCTTTCATCTCATTTTCTTTTGTAATTCCTCCTCATAAAACTCTTCACGTGAGTCGCAAAACTTACTCAAACTGATGGTGATTGGAAGGATTATATGAGCAAAAAGTATTTACAATTGAATTTTCTGCAGAAAAAAAAGTGGACCACTAAAAGTCTGAAAATGGCGAAAGCGAATAACTGGTCTTATACAAAGTCGTAGTCGTATCGTATCGTAGAAAGAAAAATTATGTGTACCTAAGTAGGTACAATCGGGCATTGGTACTGCATAAGTTTTTTTTCCTTCAGTCGAACAAGCAAAGCCAAAATTACTTCTTATTTTGCGCTCGCTCACTCTTATGTCTATCCAGTCAAGTCTTAGTTCAAGTCACGTTTCGTTTCATTCGCATCGTCTTCGTAAAATGAAAATCATGTAGGATTTATAAATTTATCCATACATATGCCATGACTGTAGTTTGCACAACGGTTAAATGAAGTGCGGAGTGTTGTATGATTGCTTATCGAAGTCGATAATCGACTTTTAAATTGGAATTAAAAAGGAATAAGCTTTTTGCTCACGCTTGTTTGGCCTATCAATTAGCTTTTGAGAAATGGAGTCGAAAGAAAATCAACAAAATAGTTTTGAGAAAATGAGACGTAGTTTCTTCATAATTCTACATAATTGTTTAAAATTTTGAATGCCCCGACCTCGAGTTACCCTACGCCATGCCATGCCGCATGTCATCTTTATGTTTTATTGAGGAAATGATATGTCCATCAGCACGAGGCTTTCATTAAGGAATGGTCGATTCGGAGTATTTCTTACTTCATCTCTGCATATTTTAAAGTTGGATCAGGAATATTTGACAAAAATTGATGAAATGCAATCCATACCATTATAATTACTGGTTTAGACTAGTTTCAATCAGTCATATCCAAACTCTTGACTTTTTATGTTTCTTTCGAATCCGAAGAAAGAGACCAATTGTCAATTTAATATTCAATTGTGATCTCAATCCCTTTGAATTTAGGTTGACATTCGGTTTCGCTGCTGCGTAGAGAGACAGTTTAATTCAATATTCGACTCAACTTTATCTGATTAACCAAACTTTTAAAATTATGACATAGCTCATTCCATTTGCAAAATTGAATGGTCTTTTTCGTCTCGTCTGATATTATTAGCGCCATACCACATGCTATGCCGTGCCTTTGAATAGCAATGGCTTGGCTGGAGTAAAGTCAAGTCAACTCGATAGTGATGGATCGATGAAAATGTCCTGGCCAGGCCAAGCCACATACATACACATCGCATTATAATTGAAGGTTGATAAACCTGAGTAGTAATAGTGACATGACATAATGGCGTTGGCGATAAAGCAATTTAACTTGCAACAGACAGCACCGCAGCAGCGGCTCAGCTCAACTTGTTCAACAAGGATCCATATGGATCGCAAAAGAGATTTCATTTCATGTTTCATATGGCAAAAAAGTAAATGAGGAACTACATTTAACTGACTGGTGGACTGGATAGATGAGTCGGATGAGATTTGCATTTGCATATTTATGAGGAGGATTGCCTTAGCCTGCCAGCTTGCCTGCCTATCAATCATCGGCATCGCCTCCCCGCTGAGGTGGTTGTGGATTTTGGATCTGGTTCTTGTTCTTCTCCTGCGATAACGCAGATTCCCTCAACTTACGGACGTCACGGGAAAGGTTTACATAAATGATGCAGCGACCTTTGTTCGTTAAAGTAAAATAGGAACGGGTCCAAAAAACAGAATGGCATATATCACAAACGTTTTTGTCAATCGGGGCAAAGTGAGAATGAGACGGCCTGGAAATGGATTGTTGTTGTGATTAGTCTTTATCTTTCAGGAACTGTTCATGATCTACTCGAAGCTTCATAATTCCAATTTTTAATCGAATCTAGGCGAAGGTTGTCAATAAAGAAAAGCCAATTTCAATCTAAGCCAATTTAAAGCTGGGTTCATGAAAGATTCGTTCATTTTTGTAATACGATCAACCATGCAGCAAACTTATAATGCGGAACTATGTAACGTTTCGGGAATTAACAGCATTTTCAGAGAGTTGCTAAATCTAGAGACATGACATGTCATCAGTCATCATGTCATGTCGGGTTCAATAAGACAATAATTGGATAAAATTGATTTAGGCTAAATGAAACAAAAATCCAACATTAAATTGACTTGTATGCAACGTCTCTTTTCCAACTGCCTTTACTAAATCCAAATGGACTAATCGAAAGAAAGCTAATCAGCGATAATAAAGTAGAATTTTTAAGAAGTTTTTTTTCTAAATGCGCAGTAAATTGACATTTTGTACGTGTTCTTGCTCCTGGTCGTTTAAAGCTTTTGACATTGCTAACATTAACGCTTGACATGATGACATGACACGCTCGGTTCGTTCCAAATGACGATGATAAGAAAAATATCTTTCCAATCAAGATAGCTTTGTTTATTATTTTTACAAACGAATGTATGAACGAAGATGTTTACTTGCTACAACTACAGCTACAGTTTACTTAATTGGTTTATTTGCTTAATGTACAAGAGGAATATAAGGTTTGACAAATAATCTATCCTTCACATAAGTAGATCGCTACACAATTAAAAATGAAATGGCGTCGCCATTAAATCCATGTACAACAAAAATTAAGACGAAAAAATGAACAAAACAATTCTATTTGCAGTTAAGAGTGTCATAAATCTACTCATTAACGCTGCGTAAATAATTGTTGTGGTGTAGTGGTCCTAGGAAGAGGTTAGTGCACCTTTCCATAACAGAAAAAAATCAAGAACTTCTAATTCCATTCGATTTAGTTTCTCAAGTAGGTACTTAATCTGGAACATGATTATTGAATACGATTACAAGACCAGTTTTCAATGACAATCTAAATTGCTTCTTACAATTAGTTTAGCCTGACATGAATTTGGATCTTCCAAACCAAGTCCAAGATCTTTAGGGTGTTGCAATTACCGCAGTCATCGCACTTTCTGCAAGGTCGAAGAGGACAGAAAATTTTAAATGTAAATGGCATTATTATTACCTTGTTTTCGCATTTTTTACATATTATTTGAGAGGAGAAAGGGAAAATATTTTAATTTGTTCTAATGACTAATCATAATGCTCCACGTCATTTTATGTTATGTCATGTCACAAAAGCAAGGAAGTCAGGAAGCCTATGGTGAAATTGTATTTAAATAGGACCATAAAAGTTATTGTGTGATTGTCTCTTTTTCTCATGAGTAGATTTTGATTTCTCATGCCACAACTTGAAGTTATGAAGTTTATTATGTTTTTGTCATTATCAAATCCTGAGAATAACTGCAATGTAAATATTTGATGAATAAGCAATTCCATTCCATTCATACGACAAAATATTTTCTTCTTTTAGGTACAAGTGCTTATGTTCAATTTAAGGTTTAGCTAAATTAAAATTTTTGAGCCTTGTTTCGATGCGATGGTGTGGTTCAACAGATATCAATGCACAAATGTCAATGGGTTCACGGGTGGGTGGATTGTAAAACGTACAAAAACTCGAGTTTAGACAATTCCCCAGCTTCTTCTTATATAAAAAAATAAGGGTATTTGGTTTAGGTAATCAAAATTCTAACATGTACATTCGGTACGATCTGAATCTAAAAAACCTCGTTTTTTTGCTATCTCTGGATTCACGCTTTAAAACTCACGACGACTATGACTCCAGTCTAGAGGCCATACCAAAACCACGACATAAATTTTCCTCTTTTTTGCTACATGCTTGGCCCAGATTCTGGGCTGGAGTCAAAATGAACGAAATGGATGGATAGCAAAGGTGTAATATGATATGTGCTAAAGTTAAGAAGTTGATTATGTAAATAGAAGAGAGCTTCACTTGCGATTCGCTTCGTTTAAGCTTAAGCTGCAAGTTACAAGGTTACCATTTGACATGAAAATATTCAGAGCAGAGAAATTTGAGAGGAGATCGGAGAGCCTGCTGCATGCTCGTCGCTTAGGTAGGCTTCGGCTTGGAATGTAAGATATTTTTTCAAGGTTAAATACAATTTATGCCAGCTCCGATATATGTATATGCACTTTACACGATAGCATAAAATATAAAAGTTCCTGCCATACACCGTGTCAAAGTTAGACCTCTCTCTTCTCTGGAGTATTCTAGTCCGATTAAAACTGTGTTAAAGTAGATAGAAATAAAGACAGAATCAATTGCACTTTTATTTCTAGGTTGCTGGGTTAGTTGTAATAAGGATTACTTTTTCGTACCGAAATGCGAAACAATGTCTTCACCCACGCACGTGTAGATGATATGATAATGATTAATGGCTTCCCATCTGGACTTTCAAGCGAGGCGTAATGTTAAAAAAGCTGGGGATGGATGGATGGAAGGAAGGATGTCGGGAACCGATGGTAATCTTAGTACCCATACTGGCTAATAAGGATTACTTTTTCGTACCGAAATGCGAAACAATGTCTTCACCCACGCACGTGTGGATGATATGATAATGATTAATGGCTTCCCATCTGGAAAATTATAGAAAATTAGAATTTATCAATGTTTTGATTTAAGTTAGACTTATATTTAGTGCGGGTTGGTATGCTGGGTTTGGTCATGTGTCTTGAGCATGACCAGGAAAAACGTAAAGCCTAATTATAAACAGCGGTGTAGCATCAAAATATTATTATTTATATCATAATTATGTCAAAATATGAAACACTAGACCTCCGAAATACCAATTGTTTTTAACTTTTTACAGTAGTTTGATAATCTGGAGTAAATATGCAAATGTTTCTCAATTAAATTACATTTTACATAATTTGTAGGTAATCTAGAGTTAATAACCAAATGTTTGCTAATTAAATTACATTTCAAATAATCCAACCATTTTATTCTATAAACATAAAGTTCTGGAACAGGCCCAAATTAGAAACTTTTTCACTTATGGGACTTTTAAAATGTACAAATACGCTTACAATGTTACGCAGGTAATTCATTAGTACTCGACTGCGTATATTTGGAACGAATAAACTCCGTAATAATAATAAAGGTGGCATCAAGCTCCTGGGTGAAGTTTAACAGTGGAAAGCTCAGCAGCAACGGCTTTAGCCACTTTCTCAAACTCATCGTTGCCTTCCATTAAGGCAATGGCTTCAGCTAATTTATTCCTCTCAGATTCGTCAACAGGAACAACTTCAGTGATTTTTCTGTCAATGGACTTCATTATTATAGAATCAGATTTAGTAGACTTCACATCCACTACTTCCTTCCATGGAATGGCGTCGGCGAGTTTAGCATACTCCACTTTCTTTTCACCAATGGTGGCAGTCACTTTCGCATCTATCCGTTTCTTTTCCCCAATGGATTCAGCCACTTCTTCATCTTCCACTTTCTTTTCCGCAATAGTGTCAGCTACTTCATCATCCTCAACTTTCTTTCCCCCATTGGCGTCTGTCACTGTCTCATCATCCTTCACTTTCTTGCACCCAACGTCGTCAGCTATTTTCGCATCCTTCACGTTCTTTCCTCCAATGGAATCTGTTATTGTCTCATCCTTCATTTCCATGTCCTCATCGGCAACGGCGTCCTTCACTTTTTCATCCCTTTCTTTGTGTCCTACAATGGCGTCAGCCACTTCCTTATCTTCCACTTTCTTTTCCGTAATAGCGTCAGCCACTTTCTCACCTTTCACTTCCTTTCCTGCAACGCAGTTAGTCACTTCAGCTCCATTCGCTGTCTTTTCTACAATAGCGTCAACCATTTCCGCAACGATCTTTCTCGCAATGGCTTTAGCTACTTCCTTCTTCTTTAATTTATATTCCGAAATAGCGTCTGCCACATCCTCATTCTTCGCTTCCTTTCCTACAATGGTGCCATCCAAACTCTCAGCCTTCACTTTCATTTCAGTAATAGAATCGGCTAATTTCGTTTTCTTCTTTTTCTTTTCCGCAGTTGTGTCAGGCACCTTTGCATCTTTCACCCTCTTTCCCCCAATGGCAATGGACTTCGCATCCTTCCCTTTCTTTTTCAAAATGAGGTGAGCTATTTTCTCATCCTTCACTTTCTTTTCACGAACGGCTTCAGATTTTCTGGCATTCTTGGCGTTCTCCTCAGATACGGTTTCAGATTCTTTGTCATTCTTCTCAGCAATGGCTTCAGGCTCTTCATCATTCTTTGTCTTCTCCACAACGGTTTCGGATTCTTTGTTATCCTTGCCCTTCTTCTCAGCAATGGCTTCATGCTCGTTGTCATTCTTGGTCTCCCTCTCCACAACGGTTTCGGACTCTTTGTTATTCTTGGCCTTCTTCTCTGCAACGGCTTCAGACTCTTTGTTCTTCTCCAAAACGGTTTCAGACTCTTTGATGTCTTTATTGGTCTTCTTCTCTGCAACGGTTGCAGACTCTTTGCCATTCTTGGCCTTCTTTTCCGCAACGACTTCAGACTCTTCATCATTCTTGGCCTTCATCTCCACAACGGTTTCGGACTCTTTGTTATTCTTGGCCTTCTTCTCTGCAACGGCTTCAGACTCCTCGTTCTTCTCCAAAACGGTTTCAGACTCTTTGATGTCTTTATTGGTCTTCTTCTCTGCAAAGGCTGCAGACTCTTTGCCATTCTTGGTCTTCTTTTCTGAAACGACTCCAGACAAACGACTCCAGACTCTTCATCATTCTTGGCCTTCATCTCCACAACGGTTTTGGACTCTTTGTCATTCGTGCCCTTCTCAGCAACGGTTCCAGACTCTTTGTTATTCTTGGCCTTCTTCTCTGCAACATCTCTAGACTGTTTGTTCTTCTTTGCTTTCTTCTCAGCGACGGCTTCAGACTCTATTATGTCTTTCTTCGCCGTTTTCACTGGAATAGCTTCAGAATCTTTGTCATTCTTGGCCTTTTTCATTGGAATGGGTTCGGACTCTTTGTCATTCTTGGCTTTCTTCTCAGCAACTTCTTTCATACGTGAACAGACGCCAATTAAAACCTCTGCATCATTGTGGGTGAGTGGATGATACTATTAAAATCCAACAAAATTGACCGGTAAAAAAGGCTACTTTCACATTTTTTTACTTTGAATCTTTGCTCAGATTTGTTTTATTTTCCCCAACAAACCTTTTTGGACTCGTTCTTTACAAGTTCTAAAAACTTGGTCCTGAGAAACTTCTTGTGGCTTTCAGTGATCTCAACCATCCCTTCAAAAAGACTCCGGATATATTTTTGGGCGACCTATAAGATTCCAAAAGAACCAATATAGCACAAGGGAAAAGGAGTTAATATAAATTAATTAATAGTAATGTAAATCATATCAAAACTTACATGACGAAAGTACGCCTCGCCACGCTTCATTAAGTATTCAATGTGATTAAAGATTCCAAAATCGACGAGAGCCTGTTTTTGGCTCCTTGTAGCTCCCAAGCAATAAACGGCTATGGAATTCGCGGCTCCCTGCCTGATATCTGAGTTCTTGTTTGATAAATTCTTAATCACGATTGGTAAGAGTCCTGCATTAATCACCAAATCTATGCCTTCCTCCTTGTAGTTTGCAAATTCATATGTACAATCCATTACACATGACTGGATCTAGAAAATAATGAATTGAAGTCTGAGATCTACAGTACTCAACAGAACAGATTCAACTTTACTCGCACTTGCAAAAAAACCTTAATTTAACTCTTTACTCTATCGCTTTTCTTGGTAGCTTCATGATCCAACAATGTTTTTAAAAAGGGAGGTAAATCCTTGAAATACTCCAGAGGTGCTGGCGGCCTGTTGTGCATCAAGTTGTACAACGTTCCCAGAATTACATCCATAAGCAAAGCTTCACCTTTATCCAATCGTACCTTCGCCAGGCGAAGGAAACACTTGAACACCTTATCATTCACGACTTGCTCTTGGTAAGGCGTTGGAAGATTGTTCATCTTGCCTAATAATTATAAGAAGGATAAGTATCAGTTTCTTTTAAATATATGTTCACTTTCACCAAAGCGGAATACGCGAAACCTTAAAAGAACTTACTCAGAGCACCCATCGTGTTTGCCATGATTTGCGTGGGAGAATCGTCTTGTGTAGCAAACTCTACAAGTGGAGTGATCGCTCCAGCTTTGGGGAGCATGATTACCAAATCCCGAGGCAGCTTCACTCCGAGATAAGAAATGATGAAAGCTGCAGTCTCCCTTAATTGCTTTCTGTTACATAAAATGTATTGTAAAAACTTAACGATTTATGTAATTAATTATTTTCTTAGTTAAGTAGGGCTAAACTCGAAAACGTTTATTACAAATAATCCTTATTTCCCACGATTTTTACGAGGGAGGTCAACATTCCCGTTTCCATAATGGACCCAGCCACAGACACTAGGCAATGTTCGCATGCAGTTGAACAAGTGCTGTTTTGTATAAGTTCTTTGATACTGTCCAAGGTTTGTATAGCCATCTAAAAAATCAATCAAATTAAACAAATGTAAGCGTAATTTTTAAAATCCTATAAAAAGAAATACTTTTCTTTAACTCACGAATCGGAAGTTATCCTTGCAGGTGTAAACTGGATGCAAACAAAGATGATAGTGATTGAGATAGTCAGTTCCTTTCAGAGCTTTCAAGAAACAGTAAGCCCGCTGCTGCTCAATAGTGAAGGCACCAATCGCACCAATCATAGATCCGCGAAACTGATAAGCAAACTTAAAATTCAGAAATACTGTCAGCGTCGAATAAAGTCAAAATTGGTCTATCATCTCGTATCTTTCCTTACTTCAATATCTTCAACTTTTGGGTGGATCAAACCCTTTGCAATGTAAGGAATCATTCCTGTTTTGGAAACCAGGTCGTGGATCTTGTTAGACATCAGAACGAGAGCAGTTGTTGCCCGAACCGCCAAGATAAAGACTTCAGAGTCCTTGTGCTGAAGCAGTTTTGGTAACAATTGCACCAACGTTGCAGCAAACTTGTCAGACAATCGCATGTTCCAAGAGAGGACATGAATAACAGCAGCAATAGCCTTCAAAATGTCTGGGGGATCCTGGTTTATTCCCCGATCCAATAGATCTTTCATGTATTTCACCAAATCGGGAGCGATAATCACATGTTCATTAAATCCATGATTTGAGAGCGACACTACAAAAAGTACATATTTTAAGATGAGTTTGATTTGTCATTAAAATTTATAGAAAAATGTTACAGTCATGCTCAGCTACGCTTACTGATACTCTTCAGAGTCAATACAGGAACCATCCCTTCCGTGTATTTTAACATGCGGACCACATCTGAGACCATGCCATTCGTCGCCAGAGCCCTTGCAACTTTCACTTTTCCTTCCTTCAGCATGATATTGATAACAGTTGCAATGTCCTTATTAAGAGATCCGCCGTGACTGAAAGTAAAAGAAATCGGATAAGTAATATTCCGAAAAGTATTCAATTATTCAATGACGTGAACCTGAACGATCCACAGTTACTTAAAAACTGTATCTTGAACTTACGCTGGGACATCATCATTTAGCTTCATAGCTTTCATCAAAACCGGAAGGAAATCCTTTTTCCCCATGATTTCCTTGATCCGTTTACCACTGAAACCGGGCTGATCCAACAGGTATTTCCGAACTGATTCCATGAAGGTTCCCAAAATTTCAGGATCATCAGGATGGGCTGCAGCTTTCGCGACCTCTTCATCAACTTTAAATTCGAAAGGCATCTTTACTGGACAGTGCCTGGCTACTAATCACGGTTAAATAAAAAAGTGGTAAGTAGTATATCGCTTCACAAACTTTTTTGAAATTAAATACTACATAAAACTTAACTAGGTTTAAATAGTGGTGAATTAATTAAACATGATAATACAAATTGTGAAACAAGTTAGTGAATCAAGTAATATATATGGAGAAAACAAAAAACTAGGACGCATTTATACGATTTTTATTCAAAGAACCACGTTCCACTTGTCCGACAGCCTCCAGAAAATTACGAATTCGAATCGAATGGGATGACAGACGCAGACGACTAAAGACTAACAAGGATTTTCACGTTTACAGAAAAACTTATCTTTAAAGAGTTGTTTTGTTGAATTTTTGTGAATAAAGATTTCCTCTTTCTTTCGTCGTTTTCTTTGTTTACATTTGTAAATGAAAATGTGCAGTAAGGCTCAACGACCTTTTAGATTTTGACAACCTTTTTTGGTTTCTACCTTTGAACGTTTGAACTATAGATGCAATTTTTTTACCTTTACGATACTTACGATGAGTAGAGTACATATTTCCACTTCCACAGAGTACGAAGATCAAAGAGTCGGGGGAATCTGAGAAATGCTTGTTAACTAAACTATAGTTGTATTGTAATTGTAGGACGTACGCGTACGTACTACTAAATTCCTAGTCATTTCATTCATTACATCATCAATTAAATGCAATCTAATGTAATCAGAAAAAATGCTGTGCAGGTACCTAAATTGTTTGATACGCATTTAGAAGGTTTTGATTTCATTGCTTCATATTGCTTCAGAAAATATGAAAAAATGGACCTGAATTTTGCTGCTCCATAATTCACAGGAATTCACGTATTCAAGTTTAAAATGGCGATTCGGGTGACTCATGGTCGTATGGACAATGAACGGACAAATCAAAACCAATACGATTGGTTGAGCTAGTTTTACTATGGCTATGACTATCAACATCAACAATTCAATTCAATACCAATTGTGCTGTCTCCGTCTTCTCGAATATCATTATCATATCCATACCACCATCATCATCAGCACTTAGCTTCCTTGACATTTTCGTTTCGCTGGAGTACGAATCTAAACAGATTTGCCACATCATATCACAGGCTTAATATGACAAGGCTTTTATCATGACTCCAAATCAAGTTGCTTATCATCAGCATCATGAGGAATCCATTGACTAAGGTCTTACTATACAACAATACAACAAAAACCGAACGTCACCATAAGGTAATTAGTAATTGCTGAGGGAATAGCAAGTTTCAGCTTTTTAACATGAAGACGATTGCAATTTTAGTGTTTCTGAGTTGTGGATATTTTTCCTCAGGGAGGGAGTCCGCTTTGATTGGAAACGGCTTGTTCAAAGTGAAACCAAACAACGAGGACAATGCCTTAGACCTGGAAGTCATTTATGAAGAAGGCTCAATCGATGGTAATATCCTAATTCAAAGTGTAATTGAACTGGGGTCTGGGGCAAGTTGAAAAATATTTGATATAATTTTTATTATAGTTGTTCGAGCACGTGGGAAACTTGGGCTTTCGATACCCTCCGCCACAGGAGAATACAAGGACTGCGCTATCCCCGGTCAATTCTGTGTTGAATGGGGTGACTACGCCAGATTGACGCTGCAGCAGGGACGCTCTGCCGATTGTGGTCGGATTGAGTGGACTTCCGACTATGCTCGAGAAATTGAGGATTGCTATGAGCTCGAGCCTGGTGTGCATTGGTATGGAGGTGGTGAAATGTTTACCCAAGTTTGGCCCATTGAAACTAGACCCCGCCAGGAGTCACCTTATGTAACTGCGGACTCTATTGCTGATCACGAAGGTCAATTTGGGGGTGTTCTAGAAAACTATTGGCTTCTTTCTAATGGAGCCGCTTTGATCATCGACCCAGACACACCGCTGCACTTCAGCTTGAACACGACTCATCCAGATAGGGTCTGTTTCAAGGCAAAGGACCAGTACCCCTTTACGAAACGGTCTCCTCTGAAGATGGGCTATGAATGGTGCACAGGTGTCAATGTCAAAGAAACTCACTTGCAAGCCATGCCATTGTACTTTGATAAGCCTTCTGACATTCCGGATGAGGAGATGCTTGTCAGACCACTTTGGTCCACATGGGCAATGTACAAGACAGAAGTGAACCAATCTATCGTCCTTGATTATGCAAGAAATGTCGTTAGTCAGGGATTTGGAAACTCTTCTCACATTGAAATCGACGACCACTGGGAGACCTGCTACGGACAGGAAGATTTCAATCCCGAGAAATTCCCTGATCCAAAGGCAATGGTCGATGAGATTAAGGCTATGAACATGAGGGTCACTGTTTGGGTCCATCCTTTTGTGAACTATGAATGTCCACTTTTCAAAGAAGGCATGGACAAAGGCTACTTCGTCAAGGATGCGAAAGGTAAGGTGGGAATCACGCAGTGGTGGCAAGGACAAAATTCTGGGTTGATTGACGTTTCTTCCCCGGAAGCAACAGCGTGGTGGACAGAAAGACTTCGAAAACTTCAAGAGGAGTCAGGTATCGACGCGTTTAAGTTTGATGCGGGTGAAACCAACTGGCTTCCTGCTTCCAGTACGTTACAAGGTTCAACGGATCTATGGCCGCAAATCTACTCCACAAAATATGTGGAAACTTGTGCCGAATTCGGGGGTCTTGTGGAGACACGAACTGCTCACCTAAATCAGAAGCTACCCATTTTCGTCAGAATGTTGGACAAAGATTCTCATTGGGGATATAATAACGGATTACAATCAATGATCCCCACTTTACTGCAGTTCAGTATCGTCGGATACAGCTTTGTTCTTCCAGACATGATTGGAGGAAACGCTTATGGGGAATTACCAAGCAAAGAATTATTTGTGAGGTGGATGCAAGCCAACATCTTTATGCCTGCCGTTCAATTGTCCGTCGCGCCTTGGCTGTACGACCAGGAAACTGTAAATATCTGTTTGGATGTTCTCAATCATAGGGAACAGCATCGTGAAAAAATTATCGAAGCCGCAAGACAAGCAGTCGCTGACGGAAGTCCAATGAATCGACCCATTTGGTGGGTGGACCCTACGGATTCCAACACTTTTACGATCGATGACGGTACAAACTTGACAAAGTATTTTTATAACATGCTTTTTCGGGGAGATGGCAATAGCAAAAGAGTTTTAGATTGTGGGTGGGGTTTTACTTGGTTTGAATTTGATTGATTAGTTACAATCCATTTAAATACAGCTTACATGCTCGGTGACTCGATCCTGATTGCTCCAGTTGTTGAAGAGGGTAAGGTGGTTCGTGACATTTACCTGCCACGAGGAACGTGGGTGTCTGGAACCAATCCATCAGAATCACATGAAGGTCCTCAATGGCTTAGGAATTATCCAGCTCCATTGAATGTTGTGCCATTTTTCATAAAAAGTGCTTGAACATGCTTACATAATTTGAAAATAAACTTGACTTTATTTTTTCTGGACAGCTACTCAAAACATGTCTCATTTTTTAATTTGAATAAACTTTATCAACGTGTTTAGGATTGTCACGCATAACAAAAATGCTTGTTCTTCAAATTGTTTAGTTTTGGTTATGAAACTACTTTTATCGATTTAGGTAGAGCATAAAACCATTACTTTTTTGCATCAAAATGTTAAACGCTTACACAATTCTAATTATTTGAAATGTTTCAAATGTTTTATATAATAAGTCCAGCTGTCCAGCTTTAACGTGTAGAAAAATAAAATATTGCATGGATCAGGATCGTGTACCATTCCTGAGAATGAAAAACAAAATTGAGCTTGAAATGTTATGTAGTATGAACATCAAGGGTTTTATTCTCTAATCACTAATCATCATCAACATGAAATAAATTTGACATTTACGTTTTTGATAAATCCAATTAATCTCTGTCAATACGAAATCAATGACAAGTCTAAATCTACCCGGTAGTAGCGTTATTAATCGCGGGAACCGAAACTCATTTCTATATTGCCTGGCTGGCTATTTATGGGCAATTTACTTTTTTCTCACCATTTTAATTCATCGAATCGCTGTTTTCAAAAATGAATTGGAAAATTTTCACGATTTTTGTAATTGGCTTTATTCAGAGCCACGCCTTGACATTCGACTCCCACTTGAAAGCCACCGTTAACAAGGATGGCATCCAGGCCCTCAGTAATGCGGTTCAAATAACCGTTGGGGGAAACCTAGGTATGTGTTTCAGAGTATTAATTACTCTCTATATAGTTGTCTTGAATTTCCCTACCCTTAAATGTTTTATCGATATTCCAGACTTCACTGGCTATCTCGGTCTCAGTCTCCCCGAAGGCATCGGCTTCCCCTCCATGACGTCTTGCGGTGATGGCGTTTCAATTCCTGAAGACGCACTCTGTGCTGAATACCAGGATTACGCGACCATGTATCTCATCCCACCCCAAACTGCAGGCTCCTGCTGGAGAGTTGAGTGGACCTCCCACTATGCAAGGAGATTAGAGGATTGTTACGACATCCTTCCAGAAATGCACTGGTATGGTGGTGGAGAGACCTATTCCCAGCGATGGCCTATTGAGGAACAAGAACGGAAGGAATCCCCGTTCATAACTGGAGATCACTTGAATAATGGCTCATACTTTGCTGGAGGTGTCTTGGAGAAATACTGGCTCGTGTCGAATGGAGTGGCGTTTTTCATTGATGACGACGTCCCTCTTTACTTCAGTAAGTTTTAAAAATGATCAATTCGATCAGCTTCTTTATGTTTTGTATTTCTGAAGAAAATATATTAATTTAGGTCTTAAGCCTGCTGACAGTGAAGGTCTTGGGCAGGTCTGCTTCTCTGCCAAGGACGACCACCCTTATACCGTACGATCCCCACTTTCGCTAAACTACTCCATTTGTACCGCAAATAATGTTCTTGACGCTCATAAGCTTGTGATGAACAACTTCTTCCGAAAGCCAACAAGCACGCCCGCTGAGCAAATGCTTATCAAGCCACTTTGGAGTACGTGGGCTCAGTACCACGCTAACGTTAATCAGTCAATTGTTCTTGATTTTGCCAAACGTGTGATCAGCGAAGGCTTCCAGGAATCTTCCCACATTGAAATCGACGACAACTGGGAGTCGTGCTACGGCCAGGAAACGTTTCACCCCGAAAAGTTCCCAGATCCCAAAGCAATGATTGACGAAATCAAAGGAATGAATTTGAATGTTACTGTTTGGGTGCACCCTTTCGTGAATTTCAGTAAGACAGGGCCTGCATTTAACCACGTGCTCGTGAATTCGATTTCATGTGATCTTCTTATTTCCATTTCCAGATTGCCCCCTATACAAAGAAGGTCTCGAAAATGGCTATTTTGTGAAAGACACCAAGGGAAAGACCGGAATGGCATCTTGGTGGGCGGGAGGAAATGCCGGCGCGATAGACACCACTCGCCCTGAAGCTGTATTATGGTGGCAAAACCGACTCAGGTAATTTATAATTTTAAAAGGTGTTTTGAGTTTTACTAACTAAACTTAATATTATAGAACACTTCAACAAACCACCGGAGTGGACTCATTCAAATTTGATGCCGGAGAAACAAACTGGCTTCCATATCATCCCATCTCATCCTCAGGGAATGCTGATTTAATGCCGAACTTGTACACAACCAAGTTCGTCGAGGCATGCTCTCAGTTCGGTGGGCTGATCGAGACTAGAGCAGCGCACAGAAATCAGGTAGGAACGCACGATTGAAGTGAAACCTAACAGTACTTTCACACTTTATATAAGTCGTCGCGTTTTGCCGTTAGCACCGTTAAAAAGCATTAAATAATCTCCAGCCGACATGCTTTACGACAGATGTAAATAATAAGTAATGTCGGGCTATAACTGCAATATCAATTTTATTTTTGAATTTTTACGCCTTCGCAGGACAAAGGCAAATAGTCAATTCCTTAAATTATTTGTATTAACAAGTTTTAGATGTCTAACTCCAAGTAATTTCGAATTGGTAGACTGTTCAACTGACGAAGGATGTCCTCACTCTGCGGAACGCCTTAGCCCAAGATATCCTGGCTGCTGCAAGGCAATCCACCATCGATGGAAGTCCCATGAACAAGCCTCTTTGGTGGCTTGATCCACTGGACAGAGAAGCCTTGACGATTGATTCCGGTTTGAAATGAAATACTTTGAAATCCGATTTCCTGTCCTATACAAAGATTTTTTAAATAATATCCGGACATATTTTATTTGTTAGAGTACACGTTGGGAGATGACATCATCGTTGCCCCCATACTCGAAGAAGGCGCTACTTCCAGGGACATTTATCTTCCTACTGGCGAATGGGTGAAATATCCAACTGGAGAGAACGAGTTGATACCTAATGCCGATACCCAATACCAGGGTCCAATATGGCTAAGAAATTACGAAGTACCATTAAACTCTGTGCCAATTTTTAAGAGACGTTGAGAGAAGATGGTAGATGATGAATGTTTTTAGGAATTAAAGAATTTCAAATGTGAGAACTTTCATGATTCATCGTTTTTACGGGTCTTTATTATTTCGAATTTCTTAGAGGCGGTGGACGGCCTAAATAGATCAAGGCAACCTCACTATTCCCATAAACGAGACCCACACACGGATAATACATAGCTTTTGGTAGACCCTCAAAAGCGACCCCGAAAAATTTCTCATTCACTGCATACGATAGAACGCCTGCATCACAATCCAGAATGAGTCGAACGAAATCTCCCGGCTAGAAAATAAAAATCTGATTTTTACTTTTTTACGTTAGTGGAACAATCAAACGGTAGGTGGAAAATACTTACTGGCATCCTCTAGCAATGTGACTTATTATCTTACCGAATATAGATACATCTTGTTCTTAGGATACTTCCCATGAGGTTCCCCTCCGTGGCTTAAATTCCCCCAAACAATATCCCATCCCCAGGAAGTGTCATCATCTCCAACCATACTGAGATATCCCATCCGCGTAAGCAAGGTAGAATCCTTCGTCGTAATCCCCAAAGAACAATGTGTTCCAATCTCCCCCATGATTCTCATATCCCATGCATGGATCCCTTCATCAAATCCAAGCTTGCCTCGTACGCTATCCGTTTGATTCACGCTTGGAATTCTATGCGCCGTCAGTTGATCATCCAAGAGGAATATATTAGGTGAGCAAAATTCCTTCCCTGTTCCCCAACTTCCAAGGAAGCACCTCAGTTTCGCCCTGTACGTCTCCCTCTCTTTCACCAAATAATGAAACAGTGTACTCGGGCTCATGACTGTTCTGCATCTTCGTTCCCATTCAATATGGTCTTCATTTTCCAACAGTCTCCAGTAGAATAGCACCTTTTGCTTCTTTTGGTTGTCAGAAAGGTCATAGGAAATCCACTCCCTCATATATATTTCCATTGGATGCCCGTCCTGGTAAATTGCTAACCGATCAATTTCTTCAGCCTCCAAAAGGGAGTCATTCGCCAAAGGATGACCATCGCCATTTCGGTAAAAGATTTGTTCAATAAATGAACGGATTGCAAGGANTTTGCTTCTTTTGGTTGTCAGAAAGGTCATAGGAAATCCACTCCCTCATATATATTTCCATTGGATGCCCGTCCTGGTAAATTGCTAACCGATCAATTTCTTCAGCCTCCAAAAGGGAGTCATTCGCCAAAGGATGACCATCGCCATTTCGGTAAAAGATTTGTTCAATAAATGAACGGATTGCAAGGATGATCCACTCAAGAATTGAAGGTTCATGGATCCTATTCGACTGATTTGTAGGTCTTTGAGTTCGTGTAACAGCAAGAGTACTTGAGTGGGCGTGGGGTACATCCGGATTGAGGACTTCGATTATGGTGTTTTTACCATGGTTCGTACCTAGTCTGACTTCCGCTTCTGCATGAACCTCTTCCGCTTTTTCCTGGGAGTTTTCCGTGTTTGCATTCACTCCATCCATTAGAAAGAAGAGGTTCCATCGGAGGCTTTGATAATGGCCATGATCTTTGTTACTGTTGATTTTGCTAATTATTCAACTGACTAATCATCTAAAACATCTTTTGTCTCAATATACTTATAAAATTGACATTTTGCACATTGACATTCTTATTTAACGATTGGTACGGTACTATGGAAAGTTTCCACTTGTCAAGAGGGTATGGGGTGCATACATTGGTTCATACCTAGATATTATTATTCATGTTATGCAGAGGTCGTCAATTTTTTCAATTCAAAGTAGACTTTATTGCACTGTTTCTATTTGTACTATACTTGTAATAATTAATGGTATACAGAATTAGCTGAGCGATTAATTTTTAAAAAAAGTTAAACAAAGGTTCATGCTTTAAATGAGAAGAAATCCTAACAATCTTCGTATTTGTCTCGAGTTGGGCCGAGCTTCGACCCATTTCCTTAACGAAATAATGAACACTCCAAGAATGATTAGGGCAGCACCAATCAAACTAGAATAATAATAAACATCTTCACAATAATCGCACTCATTAAAAATTTTTCTCATGGATTTATAAAAATCTTACCTCCACCAATGCGGCTTTGGTGACCTTTCTAAGAACAAGGCTTCCAGAAAAAATGCTATTGGAACTTCGATTGTTCTGACAACTGCAAACGTCCCAACTTGCTCACTTTTTAAAGCCAAGGTCAACAAGCTATGTCCGATAAAAAAGAGTCCTGCGATGGACATGGCCAAGAGCCAATCTTTCTTATCATCTGGGAAGAATGATTCCTTCATGAAGATACAGATTGCAATTCCTCCAACGGTTCCAATTAGTCCAAAGATGAAGTTTACGAGAGCAAAATGGACATCTCGGATACGTCGAAGAATTAAGGTAATAAGGGCAGTGAGAAGCATACTTCCGACAGCCATAGAACAACCAATCTGAAGAAAAATTTTAAAAAATAATTTTGAAACCGTTTTTAGGTCTTTTCCTTTAATAGCAAGTTCGAATGTCATCAATCAAATGTATTCAACTAAACGAGCTGCGTTAGTACTTGTGGCCATCAAATTTTTTATAATTCTTCAAATATTTTGTGCTTGAAATAAAACTTTGAATTTACCCATTCCGTTTTCTTAAAATCTGCCTCTCCCGTGAGGAATGGTGGCTTTAAAATAATCCCTACCCCGAGAACAACAATGGCTGCAGAGATGATCGATATCACACTAACATTTTCCCTGAGAAGTATCCACGATCCAATTACAGCGACCACAGGAAATGTGAAGATAATCGCTGTGGTAGTCACGTCGTTGCCATTGCTGTTCATTAATCGCTCAATCGCTTCTATCTCGAGTACCATACAAACCCAGCCAAACACACCTCTGAGGAATGTCAAACTCCCCTTGGAAGTCAACCTTCGACACGAAGACTTTTCCCTCTGAATTAGATAGTCTATTCTCAACTCCTCCTGACTTTTTGTCATCGTCACCTTCCAGCCTCGACTTAGCAAATAGACAAGT
>JAHZMX010000221.1:0-34355 GCA_027743895.1 Seira musarum
TGCTGTTATAATTGTAGAATTTCTTCAAGTTGGTTTTAGTGTCTTCAAAAGTCCTTAAATAAATACCATAAGGCAAATATGTTTATGTACGAAAGTATATCGATAATTGTACGTTGATTCTTTGTTATTGAGTGTTTGTTTTAATTTAATTTTAATTTAGTTCTTCTTTTTTGAAATGTCAGCATTTGCATGCATGCTTTAGGTTGCTGTATCTTTTTAGCTGTGAATAGGGAAGACTAACTTATTTCACTAATCAAGAATGGTGTGCGAGTCACCTTTCTGATAAATCGCTCGTCCCTGTGCTACGCTGAAATAGTTGCAGATTTTAATGGGGAAAAAATTGCTGTTCGCTATAATAGTCAGAGTGAGAATTATGAAGAGCTTCTTGGTCAGCTTGGGGCTGCTGCTTGAAATAAGGTGTCAATGTCTGTCTAAGCAGTTATCAAAGACCTCAAACGGGTCGGCTAGATGAAAGGAAATAGCATTAAGCATCATTATTTCATTGAATTGAACTGAACGAAAAAAGAATGAAAGTTGAGATTGTATTTGGTTGATGCAGGTGTGATAAGATTAGATGTAGATAGGTAATATTGATGGTAAGCTGTGCCCTGTCCCCTTTAATCTATTATCTTAATCTTAAGATCATTGATCTCTTTGCAAACTTTGCCTTTCCCTACTCTCTCCAATTAGTTCCTCTACCCGTCCCGGACAGAGTCTTATCCTCGATTTGTTTTCTTCTATCGTCCATACTATATATCGACGCGTTAGTATCTCCTTTAATCAAACTACAATACGTACTCTCTGCTCCTCCATACTAAGGATGTCTTCATTTCATACCACTTTGTATTAAACTGTATTGTTCGTTAAGCAGCCAGCGCAATTCAGTTTATAATATCTTCCTTTTCATTTTTCATTGAAGAAAATCAGACCTTTTTTCTGATTTCCTTACGTAACAATGAATACAATTCCATTCTCAGGAGAATAGAATTTATTCCATTTTAATTTCCTTTCAGTGTATCTTAAACCTTTGTATGGAGAATTGAGTGCAGTGTAGTAGTCCCCTTCTTCCTGTTTTTGAAATTTAGGTGCTTTTTTGAAAAAAATTCCGCAGTCACAAATCGAATCATGAACTTGGTGGTATTAATGTTAAAGAAATGAATTGAAATCTGTAAATACATTAACTTGGGATAACAGTAATTGTTAGAGTTGAGAGTGGGAAAAGTTGGAAAAAACAATGGCTAATTGACAAAAGAACTGATTGATGGAACGTATAATGCTCTGGGCACCATGTACGTCGGAAAAATCCATGAAAGGAATTAATGGATGGCTGGAGTGTGTTTCTGGGGCAAGTTGGAATATACAATTAGATTATTTTGCAAGAAAACATAATATACAAAAAAAATGCAAATTACAGCACAAAAATTGACAATTTACAAAGAACTATAAAATTGAATTTGAGTTTGAATTGAATATCACGATCACGTTTGTTGGGAGTTCTGTTATCTCATTAAAATAAATAAAACTTCATTGAAAAGTTCACAGTCTACAACCACTCTACAAATTGATTGATCAACGTTTTTTGATTAGAATAGAATTTTTGTGACAAAGAAAAGGAAACATTGGGTTTTAAAAACTAGATAATCAAAAACTTGCCTTAAAAATGTGAGTATGTTCCTTTTTTGAATTGACGGGAACATGTTTAATAATGAGCTGTTCGCCAATAATCTCTAAGAATAATGAATAATTAATTTGTGAAATGTGCATTGGTATGTATGTATATGTCTCTCCTGCTGATGTATTGCTGTAATGAGTGGAAAACGTGTGAATAAATGAAAAACGCTGTTTAAAAATGCAATATTATGCTGATATCATATCTTGAGTTATTCGCTTGAAAGTGGCATTAAGATCGACAGTACTAGTCACTCACCAAAGGCTTTAAGGTGTTTGTGGACATTTAAGGATTTTTGCGGTTTGCCATGCTCGATGCTGCTCAACGTGAAAGTTTTCAGACATATTCGCCTGAGTTTCTTGCTTTGTTTGTTTTTTGTAAACTGTAAATCCACTACTTTTTTCTTGCCAGTCCTTTTTCGTAGTCCAAAAATCTTTTATTTAAAAATGCAATATTATGCTGATATCATATCTTGAGTTATTCGCTTGAAAGTGGCATTAAGATCGACAGTACTAGTCACCAAAGGCTTTAAGGTGTTTGTGGACATTTAAAGATTTTTACGGTTTGCCATGCTCGATGCTGCTCAACAACTCAACGTGAAAGTTTCCATAAGTATTCGCCTGAGTTTCTTGCTTTGTTTGTTTTTTTGTAAACTGTAAATCCACTACTTTTTTCTTGCCAGTCCTTTTTCGTAGTCCAAAAATCTTTTGGCATTTCCGTAACTTTCACCGAACCATTCGCATTCCTGCGAATAGAACATGTATGGAAAGTGGAATTAGAGTGGAAAGAAAGGAAAACAATCTTTCGTTTTGTTGTTCTGAAACCAGCGAACAATGAAATGAAATGTGGTCTGGCTTTGGAAGTGGATAAGGAGAAATGATGTGAATCTTACTTTCCCATTTTTCTTACCTTTTTTTTTGCAAAATCCTTCGGGATAAGTATTTAGATGGAATGGTGAAATAGAAGACAGGCCTAATGCATATTTATTACGTTTTATGCATGGAATACTTAAGTTCATCTTTACAAAATCTCCAGAGGTATTAATGCAAACGTAATCTGAGCGTCACAGAAGAAAAAAGATGCACGCCAGAGCGGGTGTTGGAGTCGGCTTTCAGGACAGGAGTCAACTTGGCGGATTGTGATTCTCACTAACTTTCATTTGACTTCTCATAATTTCCAGACTGTCTTTGGTGTCATCCAACCATCTCTTTTTATGATTTACACTAAAAATAGTCGTTATATGTAGGTTCAGCGTACAATTTATTTCCATTGAAAATTTTGCAGTTATAATTTAGAACAATAAAATTTAATTGGATGGTTGTGGTTGGGCTTGTAAAAGTTCTTGAAGCCGCTGCCGTAATTTCTTATTTTCCCTTGAACAAAGTAAGCAAAACAAATCAGACATGGGTTTTCTTTAATTTCGTGATTTAAATTTTTGACCATTTTGCTAGAAATAATTAATTACCATTGAAGCTGAAGTCTATTCCTGCATTCCATGTCATAGGCGTTCTGCAGATTATTTGCTATCGTCACATTCAAAGAATAATTTGTCTTTTCATGAGCCATCGCATGGTATTTCCTCTTCAACTGTTCATGTTCATATCTGACAAAAATGGAATTCAATTTTTACAATGGATATCAACTACATATTTGCATGACTCACTAAAAGCTCAAAAAATCAAAGCAAATATAATTTGTAATTAAGCCGTTAAGCTTACTTTAATGCCAAATATGCCGATTCGATGTTTCTATTCGGCGTGACGCTCTTGTTCGCTGAAAACATTAAAATTAATGCAAATCGTTTCTTTCACAATGAAATGAAGAAAGTTATACGTAAGTTATTTAGGGTGTTTGATGTTACCTTGAACAAAGTTTGTGGGATGCTTCGCAACGGGTTTGGAAGCGATCAAATCTGAAGTGACATTACAATCTAGGTACACCGGCTGCAGAGTATCCGGCAAGCATAACGAAGAGCAGATTGGACACCTTTTATTCCTAGTCAAAATGAGAAGGCACCCGTAAAAAATTAATTGGTTTTGTATGAGGTCGAAATTCCATTCGATAAAATCACCCCTTTCTTCTCAACCAACTTTCCATGCATTCACGATGGAACAAATGACCGCAAATAGTGACGACATTACCACGCGCCATCTTCTTCGTACTCCGTTCATTTCCCCCAGACACGAGAGAAGTGAGGCAGATTGGACAATCAAAATTGCAGCCGGCATTCTTCTTGTTATTATGAACATTTCCATTCTCGTCCATGGACGCCGGTGGTGATGTTTTCGTTTTTGATTTGTCTATCGCGCTAACGGCATCAGAGGTTGGAGTTGTCGCTCCAGTTCCAGTTACGCTTTGACTTTCAAGTTGGGCTAGAGCTTGTTTGAAAGGGGCAAGGTTGTCCTTGGGAATTCCAGCAGTCTGGAAAAAAAATTTAATTTTTAATTCAGTTAATTCAAAGACTGTCTTCTTGAAGTACAAACCTGAGCTTTTCGAGACTGCTCATTATTGTTGGTGCCTATGTTAGAAA
Source organism: Seira musarum (assembly GCA_027743895.1). Taxonomy (NCBI): domain Eukaryota; kingdom Metazoa; phylum Arthropoda; class Collembola; order Entomobryomorpha; family Entomobryidae; genus Seira; species Seira musarum. Next base: position 4,200 of record JAHZMX010000221.1, read on the forward strand.
AGGATGCCGCACATTCCCGTTTCGAAACGACAGGACTTTGAATAGAACCGGGGACTATGTTAGAAAAGGATGCCGCACATTCCCGTGTCGAAACGACAGGACTTTGACTAGAACCGGGGTTTACTTGGCTTTGGACCGACTGTATTGCTGATGACGGCGGTGGTATGGCCACAAAATCGCAGACCCTCTGAGACATGTAATTCAGCTCAGGAGCAGCAGATCGCGGAGGTGGTCTTGCTGAATTTAATTTGTTTGACACTTTCGGACTTTGACCGCCACCAGCACTTCCACTTTTTCCGTGGCTATTGTGAATGTGATGGACCTTTGTATTATTCACATTCGTTTTGGATTTGCTCTTCCTCGGTTGCGGAGGGTGGACCATGGACACACTCCGCGACATTTTTGAGAAGACTGTTGATGCTGCTCCTCTGGAATGGGAACGGCTCTGGCTCTGACTACTTCCCCTTGAAGACATTGATTGAGATTGCGTTTGAAATTGACTCGACTTTGTTTTCCCCCTCAAACTTACCCTGGATGTAACTTTCGCTGAAATTACGAAAATAAAATAAATGCATATTTCTCTGGGGGCGCTGTAATTTGAATGAGTTTGCAACAAGTTAAGCACATGCAACGGATGCTAGAGTTGAGAAGGCGGAGGTGGGTCGAGGAATCCGTGATTTTTTCCTTTGAAGCACCGGACGAACTATTTCCTGACTGGATGGCACGTTAAAGTACATTATCGTTTCATTAGAGTCCGGTGAAAAATCCGGTGGTTGCAACTGGTGAGGAGCTTTGGCGTGGTCGAATCCAGCTCCGTTCTCCTTGATGAAGGAATTCTCGTGTCCACGATAGGTCTTGTAAAGCGTGAAAAAATGTTCTTTATTTGGTGATGGCGCCTGAGTCGTCATCCGTGTTGACGTGGAGGTAATGGTCACTCCAAAACTTGTATCCTGACTTGGGTCTGGCGGGTATACTGGTGGCGATGGCGGGTTCGGGTGACTATGAGTCATCATTTGCATTTGCATCAATTGTTCACCTTGCCCTTGGCACTTTGAAATGGAGCCACGACTACGGCTACGACTGCGACTTGGAGAATCGTACCAACGTGAAATCTTTTCGCCTCGAACACAATCCCGATAACACTTTTTACAGTAGACTTCTTTCAGGTTGGGCACTCCGCATTCCTGGACGCATTCCAGGATCACGTTACAAACGGCTGGAGAAATTGACCAAGAATTAAACATTTTTGCTGGACAATCTGTCAGAGTGAAAGATTTGATGTACTATAAAAAATGATGTACCGCAAGTGAAGCAGTTGGGATGGTAGTACTTTTTCTCGTCCAGAGTCCTCCAAGCGGAGTAAATCGTTTTATTACAGCGGGTACAGTATTTCACCATCTCTGCAACTTTAAATTTTGACTTGAGACCAGAATAAATAAATACGACGCTTTTATAATTTTGAGATGTCTTGGAAGAAGTGACAGTGAAAAACGATGAAGAATAAGAATTGTTGAAATGTTCTCTACGAATTTGGATAGCCGACATGAATTTTCCTATAAATAAAGCAATACGCCGGCAATTTTTCAGTAGAAATAATTAAATAAATGTTACTTGGCAAAGTTAAGAGTAGAAAATCGTCATTTTCAGTTTCGGCATGTGGCTCCCAAAGCCAAGTTCAGCTTCAGAACTTATAATAAGGTTCTGCATGCATCCTAAAAGCGTTTGCGATGAAATGAATTCACTTCTATAGATCTTTAATTTTGATTAAGGATTATGTATTGAAAACCGATTAAGAAGTCGTGAGAAAAGGTGTTTCAAAATTACATTAGACATGAATGACTTGGTTGTATTTATTTTATATTATCAATTGCAATTTAGAAGACGACATATTGCGTAAAAAGTAATCCTGCTAAAACCACAACTCCTCCAAGCAACTAAGAATTAGAATTGTTGAAATGTTCTCTACGAATTTGGATTTGGATAGCCGACATGAATTTTCCTATAAATAAAGCAATACACCGGCAATTTTTCAGTAGAAATAATTAAATAAATGTTACTTGACAAAGTTAAGAATAGAAAATCGTCACTTTCGGTTTCGGCACGTGGCTCCCAAAGCCAAGTTCAGTTTCAGAACTTATAATAAGGTTCTGCACGCATCCTAAAAGCGTTTGCGATGAAATGAATTCACTTCGAATAGATCTTTAACTTTGCGTGAAAGGATTATGTATTGGAAACCGATTAAGAAGTCACGAGCAAAGGTGTTTCAAAATTACATTAGACATGAATGACTTGATTGTATTTATTTTATATTATCAATTGCAATTTAGAAGACGACATATTGCGTAACAAGTAATCCTGCTAAAACCACAACTGCTCCAAGCCATCCTCCCCCAACTCTGATGGCATCATGACACCCATGCGTTTTTGAATTCGGGTTATAATTCCATCTGCAAGTGCACCTCTTGCCAAACCAGTACGGACTCTCCTTACAGTCACTATTCGGAGGACAACTCGGCCTTAAATTCGGAGCCCCCCTCCAAGGCCTAATTGGATACGGCAAATTGCAAATTGAATAATAATGTTCCCGCAAATACTCTTCGCTCCAAATTTAGCCGGAAGGTAGCACTTCCCATTCACAACGACCATCGAGGAGTCATAACAGCGGCACATGGGTTCCGCCGTAGTGGGGTCGCTAATGTCATCTTTCAAATAGCTGTCCTCCAGAACGACCGTCATGCAGTGGAAGAATTTCGTGAAATCACATATCGTGTCTTCGTTATTCTCGAGCCAATCGAGTTTATCCTGGCCAGGAACATATTTTTGGAGCGCTTCTGCCATCTCGTGTGTTGATGACTTCGTTATTCTCGAGCCAATCGAGTTTATCCTGGCCAGGAACATATTTTTGGAGCGCTTCTGCCATCTCGTGTTTTGGTGTGCATCGGACAATCTGATCGGGATCACCGTTCCACACCAATTTTCCCTTGTATTTCGGCACGGCTAGGGTCTTTGCGGCAAGCACAATTTTCCTTTCCGTTTCGTTATCAGAGGTAGTGCCATCAACTGCCCTGCTTTGCCCTTGCCGTCCAACGACTGCGTGGGAGATGTCATGGGCGTCGCCTTCATTATCATCAGAGGGCGGGTGCTCCGCGTGGATCACACTACTCGGTCCTGAAGGATCTTTCTCACTCGCTTTTGGAGGAGAGGGATTGTGACGCTTGAATTTCGTCAAGTCCACGCCCGTTTCAGACCTGTTATTGCTATAGTCTCCCATTTGGGCAAGTAGTTGTAAGGGATCTTGGTCCATTGGATTCTTTTGTGAATCTTTAGGAGAGACCCATTCTGCAGTGGTTGCGATTGTTGAGGAGGTCGCTGAATTTAAAGAAGCGTTACTGCTACTGCTACTATTACCGCTGGATATCTGGATGGAAGTTGACGTTGAAGTAGTAGTGGTTGTTGTCGAAATCAACATCGTAGATGCGGACGATGACATTGTCGATGTTGTCTTAATTATGGTGACATTGGAAACAGGAGCAATCTTAGACTTGGAAGAATCTGAAAGAGATGGAGGTGGAGATAGCCGTTTCTTTTTTGGAACCTTCTGCCGAGGACCATGAGGCTTGCCGGGACGTACAATGCACTTGTAAAGCATGTCACGATCATCCCAAACGCATTTTTCCGAGGGGTTCTCACACGGCTTGGAAGTCGTTGGGTCGCAGATATCCCCGGAACTGGTATCGCTCTCAGCTTGATCTGAATATGCCACTGATAAAAAATATTCGCAAAATTAATTGATTGCTAATTTAAGTTAATTTTTGCAATTTTCAGGAATGTATTTCATTACGAGTCAGGGTTTTAGAAAGAATGATGATTAGAAAGAGAATGGCTAATCTTGTCCAGTGTAATTTGACCAGCATTTTCCTGCAAATTTCAAATGTTACAAAACGTACAAAAAATCCACGTAGAGCGGACTGACTGGCTTATTATGGAACGTGTAGTCGAAAGTGCAGCATGGAATCTTGCAATGCAACATTCCCTGAGTTAAAGAATTTTTTCGTTTTTGTAAAACATGAAATTGAAGAACTTTCGTTTGTCTTGGAAATGGTAAAATTGCGTTTAGAATTACAAGAATTTATGACAGCCAATGTTGGTGATGATGATATTGATGAGCAATTAAAGAACAGGTATGATTCCTCACTTCCATTCCACATTCCTAAATAATCCAGCCTTACAGTTGTCCGCCTCTTAGCCTATAATCGCCAGTTTCATTTCATTTCCTTCCAATAACTTCATAACATTGAGGTGGGAAATGCAAATCCGTGAATTCGTTAGTAATTGCTCCAAACGCAAGAGCAAATCATTTTCTACTTTAACAATTTTTTATGCCATTTCATGTTTGTGTTTGATCTCAACTATTGTCAATTGTCTTACAGACAACCAAAGTCATATCATCAGGCATGCTAGTCAATCCTTATAAGTAAAATTCACTCCGGTGCATGTGCACATGTGCAATAACAGATTACGACGAATAGTAATACAGAAAAAGAAAGAACTTGAATGGAGTCATACATTTTCATGCTAATTCAAAGTGCGATAGATTGTTGTAGATCCAAAAGCAAACGAAAAGTGTAATCTCTTCTTACTACACGCCTTCATATGTCCTGTCCTGACAGATTCTCTTTTTCCCCTTTCCATTTTAGGAACGAGCAATGCCTCACTCAATCGCATGCAGAATGAATGTAATAACCATTTATGCTTCCACAAAAAAGAATTCGAATCAAATGTATTGCGTAGTAAAACCAAACAAAATACATTTATTTTCCAGGTACCTCACAAATGTTGCACTACTTACAAGGAAGCTGGATATAACGTCAATGTCGTTCCGTGAATTCGAGTTTAAACCCTTCTACGCTCCATGAAAGACTTATTTAAAGCCAACAAAGAGGATGCTTTCAAAAGAGATTATGTGGAACAAATTACTTCCTTTCCTGAGTTTTTTTCGTGATAGAAGAAGACTCGACAGCGGCAATAGACATCTCAAATTAGGAGAGTAAATAGCTTTAACGGCTTCATTTACCATCATCATCATTCCAAATCAAAAAGAGTTCGAATCAAATGTATTGCGTAGTAAAACCAAACAAAATACATTTATTTTCCAGGTACCTCCAAATGTTGTACTCACAAGCGTATGCATGTGGGAAGCTGGATCTAACGTCAATGTCATTCCGTAAATTCGAGTTTAAACCCTTTTACGCTTCATGAAAGACTTATTTAGAGTTAGAGCCAACAAAGAGGATGCTTTCAAAAGGGATTAGGTATGTGGAACAAATTACTTCCTTTCCCGAGCTTTTTTTCGTATTACAAAGAAGACTCGACAGCGGCAATACACATCTCAAATTAGGAGAGTAAATAGCTTTAACGGCTTCATTTACCATCATCATCATTCCAAATCGGATCCATTTTGGAAAGGATTTTTCTTTTCCTTTTTTTACCACTTTTGGCAGCCTCTGTACCGGCTTAAAACTATTTATAGTGAAAAGTTTAGATTTGGAATCTAGATTAAACATTTATTGCAAGTGATGTAACCGAATTTGGTTTCGTATGGCTTTTGAAGGAATTTTGGCTTGAATTAGACAAAACTATTTCTCGATTTGCAGTAGTAAATCCGGTAATTGGTTTGGTGGATTGGGCTTTTTCCAGTTGAAAGAAGACAAAATCGAAAGCATGGTTTTTGTCCATTAGTCTCCTTCTCCCTTGACATCTGCATCTCTGGATTTACATTTTTCAAGACATTGCATCTGCATGTAGAGCGAAGATGTGCTAGTGCCTAGATTTCGTCTCCTTCCACAAAGGTAGAAATGCGCAACAGAGTAAAAAATAGACAAAATGTTTCTTTGTTGGCTCGCTTGACGTTGGTATTTTGGCATTCCTATTCCATAATATTTTGCATTGGTTATTATGGTACAAAGAAGAAGTGCAAGTGCAGGTAAGGCAACAACCTAACCAGCCAATGCCAAAGGAAATGAGAATAAACGAAGAATGTAATTGTATTATCGGCAACAAAACCTCTGTAAAAAGTGACAGGGAGAATGAATGTTAAATGTACATGAACCATCACATCCAAATCCAACCTTCCGTTCAGTTCCTCTCCTTTCATGTATGTATAGCTACATCCAAAATTCATATTATCCAACGATATGGCTTTACTGCATATTTATGTACCAACCACTCTCTCTCCCTACGCATTTCGTAAGACTTTCAGCTCTTCAACATTTTTTACTATGAAAAACTCCTACACGTTATGAAGTTGCAGCTGTGACTGTGACCGTAACCGTGTATGATGATAATGCGGTGAGTGGAGACTCAAGCTGTTTCAATGTAGTCATAGACGGAGCCTGATGAAATGGTATTGTTACAAGTAAAACTGAAGCTTTTTTTTGGGTTGACAGGATTCTCAAAATTGGGATTGTGATTTCTTTTCTAGCAGAAGTTGAATCAATTTCATTCAAGTTTTCAGTTAGGTTCATAAACCTTTCAGGAAAACGATTTAACCTTACTCCCCATGTCCACATCACATCTACACGTTTTCCTTTGTGTGTAACAAACGGCAACATCAGATGAAAAGAACTGGTGGGGGGAGGACTTTTTCTAGGAATAAAAACGAGTGGGAGGAAAAGAGCAAGACGATATGGCATAAACCAGAAGCAAGTCAAGGCAGTCATCTTCCAACCTTTGAAGATGAAGGAACTCCACAAATGATCTTATTCGCAAAAGCTACAAAAACGTTCTCCAACGAAAATCAGCTTTTCTTTGGAAACGGAAGAAAGTGTGAAGTGTGTTTTTTAGCACTCGACGCTTGTTATAGCCATTATTGCTAAAAGCATTTAGTGTTCACGTTGTGTACTGTTACTCTACGCTGTTTAATCTTCATTGCATTCCGTAACATTTTTCAACTGTAAATGGACTTGGAATGCAATTTATAGAAATATTTACAGACAAGTCGACTGTTAATTTTGAAAATTAAATTTGAAATTAATTGGGAATTTTAATAAAATACTGAGCATTCTCAACCACAAATGAAGAAACTAAGACTTTAATGAAATTGAACAAATCATCACTCGTGACTGAATTACAAACAAATTGGAATAATGGCGGGGGATATCAAGAGACAGAGGAAAATCCTGGACATTGCAAGGTATAATTATAAAATCAACTCATTCCTGAATATTGAAGAAAGCACACGCCTGAATGTGACCTATGTCAGTACTTTATAAATTTGGGCAGGCGTTTTTGAATTTAGTAAGTTAATTAGACATGCATTCATGGAAAGATGGATATTGAAGGATTTAAAATAAAATGGCAAGACTGAAGAGGCTGCGTACATAAATGAAATTGTATTTGAGGTTGTGCCAAAACACTTTATTTCATGCAAACTAAAAGTACATTAGTACTATTTTGCCGGAGAACTGACGTACGTAAATGTTTTGAGAAATAAAATACTAAAGACAAGCGCAATATTTAGTACATGTTGACACATTTTGTGCAACCTCGGCTAGCCTAGTCCAATCATCCAATCAAAAGTTTTTGCTATATTGATTGCACCTTCCAAACAGAGATGACTACTGCACTTCCAAACACGAAACTCGCATGGGTGAAAGGTCCAAATTCTGCTCCAGTGCTCTTAAAGTCACCGCGATTGCAATTGTCACCAGTACACGCACATATTCTGGTTTTGCCACCTTGTCGCCCTTCGAGTTCGAATCTTACACTGCAATCCTTTGTAACGCATCCTCCGTCAGCAATCTTGCATTTCTGCATTATATCTCCGGAACAGGCCCTGTAAACCACTCCCGATGGGACAAATGCTGCCACGCAATGATTTTGCGATGAATTACACTGCATTTCGCTACAAGTCATTTCGTCACAGGCTTGACATTTTACTAGATATTTTAAAACGTTCTTCTTAAATACAACTTTATAATGAAACGTTTTACGGCATTTACATATNTGCAATCCTTTGTAACGCATCCTCCGTCAGCAATCTTGCATTTCTGCATTATATCTCCGGAACAGGCCCTGTAAATCACTCCCGATGGGACAAATGCTGCCACGCAATGATTTTGCGATGAATTACACTTCATTTCGCTACAAGTCATTTCGTCACAGGCTTGACATTTTACTAGATATTTTAAAACGTTCTTCTTAAATACAACTTTATAATGAAACGTTTTACGGCATTTACATATTATGACAAACGCATGGAAGGGAATTGATCTTACGTGAGAATGAATTTCCAATCAAAGCCAGGAGAAAGAAAGCATGCCAGAACCATTTCACGAGCAACATCTTCAGTATCGCTTCTGGATGATACAACAGATATAAAACAGTAACAGCAAGTACTAGTCGATAATTAGGAATCGTATTGTTATTCAGATTCGGTACATTTTAACGTCAATGACTGCAATAATCCCGCTAAGCTATGTCTACTGTATTTTCAAACTTGACAGAAACGAACTAGTGCAGTTAAAACAGCGATAAGGACGTAGCTGAGTAAAGGGTTAAATACTGTTTTTTCATCCTGTTATAATGTATGTTATAATGTCTTGTTGATACTGTTGTCCATCATGTCCCATAAATTGTCATAAGATGCATACTTCATATCGATATCACAACAGCATGCATGCAAATTGTTTTAATCGCGAATTGCCGCTTACAGTTACAAAATTTCAAAATTTTATTGCGACAATCTGGTTCAGTTTTTAAAGGGCTTTCGAATGAGCTATCACACGGTATATGTTCCGCTTGAAAAAATCTTTAACGGTCTTTTGCCGCTAACCGTTAAAAAATTTCGAACTTTCAAATACAGAGTCTGACTTAGTTTTTCAAGAGCTTTCGAATAAGCTATCACAAGCCATATGTTGTCATATGAGAAAATTTTCAACCGTTGACCCGCCGTTAATAGTTGACCTAAAATTCTGAAAAACAGGAACCTTTGTTCCAAATTTGAGGTCAATTAAATTATTATAAATAAATGAGGTATTACACTATTATTTATTTTGATTAATAAATGGTATCCATGTCAAGTTTGAGCTTTACGATTAAACAATGCATATATGATAATGAACTAGTGCAGTTAAAACAGCGATAGTACGCAAGGAAGCTATGTTCCAAATTTGGGGTCAATCGGTGACCTCTTTCGAGAGTTATCGATCGGACAGACAGACGGACAGACGGTCACGTCAATCTCAATACTCGCTTAGTTAGCTACGCTCAGCTACGTAATAACGATAAATATAATGATCCCGGCTGGCATGCACTAAAAAAATGTGAATATGGAAAATGTCAAAATGAATCCCATCGTCAGTGGGTGTTTCGATCATTTGCATGTTTAAATTGTTTTTTCTATCTTTTTCCACAACCTTTTCTTTTATTTATTTGAGCCAATTGCAATCCAAAATTCATTTACATATACATACATGCGTTCTCTTGCGTGTACTACGAATTAGAATCAATGCGCTTTCTACTCCGTTATTCATGAAATCCGTTTAATTTTTCCCAACAAACATTATGATCTTGTTTTGTTTTCCTAAATAAATGTTGGTAAATTAGGTTCTCGACGTGATCGATCTTGTTGTTTTTTCCTCTGTCCTCATTGCATAGATCGGTCCAAGGTGAGTATCAACATTCTCCGAGCAAATCTGGCAGAAGAGGGTGATGAGGATGCTCAACTGGACGTTGCCAAACGACTCCTTCAAGAAAGCTCTGGAGCAGAAGTACCCGAAACCACCAAAAGTAAGTGAAGCAAAATACAGTTTCCTTTTTATTCTTAACAAGGAAACCGGAAGTTGGGAAAAGTCATTTGTAGCAGCACTTTTCCTCCAGGAATATCGAATAAAAATCAATTTATATTTTTCCCCTTTGAAATTTGAAAACAATTTCTTCGGGGCTGAAACATACAAAAAAACAGGGAAGTAGTAGCAGTAACGTGTTCCATTATTATGAAAAGGGAAGTGAAAAATGTTTGAGATTTAAGAATTAGATTACGTATATTTCTCTGCTTATTTGGAGGAATCAAATCTTTGGAATAGGAATATGGCGTGATAGCTAATCATTAAGATTTCATTCCTTATTCAGTATTTCATTGCTAATAGTACTTGATTTATTGGATTATGCTAGAATGAAATGAAATTTCTATTGAGGGTCGCATGGGCTCTTTATGGGGCGACTTGAAGTTCACATTTTCTTGTCTCTCTTTAATTTTTAATTCCATCGACATCGAATTGTACGGAATTATTTTGTACTAGAATACTAGTAATACTTACATTTATTTATTTTTATATAATTTCATTTCCAATGAGAAAATACAAAGCAAGGTCAAAATTATGAAAAATCGCATGCCTAAAAGATAAATGTCCGAAATTCTACAAATAAAATTGAATTTATACTCCAGTTCAGCCTAAACATTTCTGTTCAGTTAAAAGGTTGTAAAAAGCATAAATATGGAATGACGTGCTTATTTGATTTGTTTTATTGCATTTAGATGAGAACGCCCGCCTTGCTATCTACTGGCTGATCAAATCATCAGAACAAGGAAATGAGGAAGCAACACATTTGCTCCGAGAATGTCTTCAATCTGGGAGTGGTATGTAGCGTCATATTAACTGTCATATTCCAGTACTGACTTACTGTGTTCTACTTTTTCCCAACAATTCCTGTTAAAAACTTGCACTGTTTATTAATCCACACACTTTTTCCTGCAATTTGTGCGAAATCGGTCACGCTCAATAACAAACGAACTGTATGGGTAGGAGAGTGTTCATTGAAAGGACATTAAAGTTCCTAGGTTCCTAACCTAACCTAAACTTTTTGAAAGACCAAATAACCTTTTATTGAATGCGGTAATCATAAAATGGTATGAAGGTCTTTAAATGGAATTAGCAACTTTTTGTATGATTACTTACGTACATAAATTTGGTATATTATACTCAAAGCGGCCTATGGATTTTTGGGGCAAGTGATACGTCATTCAATTCGTCATGATCTCAGGATTAATTATATGCAAAAATTTTTCGTCGGAGACCCATTCGTTGGTTAGTAAAAGATGTCGATAGGTTGGGTTAGACAAACAAACAAAACAAAGAGATCAACTAAAAATCGACTTGCTAATTTCAAAAATCTAATGACAACCAAAAAAACTTCCAGGTCAAAACCATAAGGTTAGGTTTACACGAACGGGAACCATTCCCTTTATCTTTTGATTTTTAATGGTTAGGTTAGGTTTGGTTAGGTTGAAACCATGAGGTTAGGACACGAACGGGAACCATTCCCTTTATCCTTTGATTTTTAATGGTTAGGTTAGGTTTGGTTAGGTCGAAACCATGGAGTTAGGTTTGGTTAGGTCGAAACCATGGAGTTAGGTTTGGTTAGGCTGAAAGCATGAGGTTAGGCTTGCACAAAGGGGTACCATTCCCGTTATTTATTTTTAGGTTAGGTTAGGCGTGTTTTACCGACAAACGCATGGGTCTCCGACCAAAAATTTTTGCATATAGTTAATCCTGAGTTCATGACGAATCGAATGACGTATCACTTGCCCCAAAAATCCATAGGCCGCTAATGAGTATAAAGTTCCTTTCTTATTTTAATTTTTTACAGGCCTCGTATTACATCTAGTAATGTCACTTTTGCTTTTGATGTTGATCATCATCGGCTTCACTGCTTGTGACATGACTTCTTGGTAGGTACATCAAGCATCCAACCAAAATTTTTAGAGATTTCTCAAGCGCATAATAACAATAATAAAATAATAATAAGGAGTAGTAGAGCTGGCGGTAAAAAAAAATGACTTCTTGGTAGGTACATCAAGCATCCAACCAAAATTTTTAGAGATTTCTCAAGCGCATAATAACAATAATAAAATAATAATAAGGAGTAGTAGAGCTGGTGGTAAAAAATAGATTTTTGCATATCGCTCCCTGGCTCCTCGGATGCTGTAAAAGTTGTAATATATGGTCATGCTAAGGCATATTATGTATTTTTATAGATGCATTTTACGATTGTGAAAATACATGTGGAGGGAGGTTATACCTCCGAGGAGGTGCTGCTGCAACAGACTCAATTGAAAATAAAATGCCGAACTTTTGAATTTCCTTTGTCCATGGCGCCATGTGTTTCTTGAACTCGGCTTAAGTTTTTAAACCAATCTGATTACTCATAAAGGAGGGTTTAAATTTTGACAAACTGACTTTTGACATTAAACTTTGAACGCTTTCATTCTGCATGGAGGGCAATGGTGAACCATAGAAGAATATTATTTTGGATCCAATGACGAGATTTTGTTGTCAAAAATAAATGAATTTTCAATGAAAGGACCCAATACCGTTCAGTTTGACATTCTAAAAGGGGTGCAAACTTTCTTGAAACCTAAGAGCTTTTTCCAGAACTAGATTAACCCATTTTACATCAATTTATTCCGAGAAGAAGGCTTCATGTAAGCTCCAAAACTCAGGCAAGCATATTAATACACATTTATGGCTTCCTCATTTAATTTTGGGACAATATTCAAAAAGTAGATTTTGTATTTGAGTTAGATTCCAAGAAATTGTTCTCCGAATTACGTGGTTGAAATTGGTTATTTGAGATTGTCTATTCGGGGAAACTACTCGGAGAATGGAATTTCAAAAAGCTGAGAGCAATCCTACCTCGTCTCTCTGATGTTTTCAGCTTACCTTGAACAGAATAAAATCTCGTTGAGCAAAGCCAATCCTTTTGCCCGGTCCTTGCTTGTGCAACAGAACGCTGGAATGGAATTCATTGAAGATTTTTCATCCCTTTCAAGCTGAAATTGCTTTTTGTAGCACGAGTAAGTTTCCATTCTGGAATTGCAAAGTGACTTCTTTATGGGGAAATCCGTGTTCCTTATAAGGAAACTATTCAGAATTTATTGTTGTGCAGACAGACATATACTATGCCATACCATGCGGCTCAAACCCATCAGCGTCGCACTTTTTTTTACCTCCCTCGTATTTATGAAATCCATTGTTCATCTCATCATCATCCTTGCAGAGATTTCGATGCTGATGTTGCAGCAAAGAAGTATCTAGTGTGATGTGATGTAGTAGTACTTGAATGATCTATTCTTATTTTTTCCGCCTTCAAGAATGCATCACACACAAACCTAATTTAGGAAACTGTTACATGCATTCGATATGAATGGTAAATTATTATTTTTTTGAAGGAGCTTGATTCTCCGCTCGCTGAATATGGACAAAGTAAAAGCAATCAAAAATGACTTAATAGCTGTTTACAATGCAAACAAAATTATCGAAGCAGAAGAGTCGAGACCATCTATAGCTTTACTTACATGAACATAATGCGCCATTTTTCAGCGAAAATGAGTTTAAATGATGATGATTACAATGATATCATGCATACTTTAAATTACTTGTCATCATTGCTTCGCTACCCAGCTATTGTATGTGCAAAGTAAAGCATGACACCAACACTATTGTTACACTTTCAGCAAAGATGGGGAGGGAGTCTTGAAGGAGTAGCCCTCGCTCGCTCAACTAGAGCAGAATTCTCCATTATTGCTTCACTCCGTCGATGGATATGATCCTAAATTAGAAACTTTCATTTGGCGAGGGCGAAAAAAAAAACTAAACATTCTCTAGAGAAAACGCACGTCTGCTTAAAAGTCTTTTAAACGAGGGGGAAAGATTAGGAGTTTGGTAATTAGCAAGGAGATGTGAAGCTCTAGGCTCATCAACATTATCATCCTCATGTGCATTTTATTTCAATTTATGGAATGAGATGCACAAGCTTTTCTCTTTGGTATGCATGTCCGCATACTTTTTACTGCAAGCGAAATGGAAGATGAGCATGTATTTCAGCCTTGCCAGATAAAAATTCCAATTTTTATGTTGCATATATTATTTTCCTCTCTCATTCGGTTTTAATAATAGTGAACTACCTACCCATTAAAACTTGTCTTTTCAAAAACTAAGACCGACTTTCAGCTAAAATAGCTTCTCTGTCTGACTGTCGGAGTTCTGCAAAAATGTAGGATGCAATATGATGTGATATGAAATGCAAAGGCAACGTACCATTATCAGCATGTAGCTAATCAAAATACAAACATGATAAGTGCATGCAACTCAACTCAACGCACCCATCCCATCCAAGTTATTTTTGCACAAAAATGCAATGCAAACTCATTCTTCTTCTTTAGTTTAGGTATTGTACTCTGTGAATCATGAGGTGGTAGTGCTCATTTAGGTTATCTCAATACTTACATCTCCACAAAAACAAGAAACTTGACCTATTTGCCCAGGAAGAGGGTGAAGATAAGGAAATCCTGTGAAAAATTCTTTGCTTAATTCAGCAAAAGCAGCAGCAGACGTATAGGATTTTTAACAAAGAATGATAAACGATGATTACCTTTTTTTGCTGCTGCTCTGGTATTACGTTAACATTTTTGTTTTGATGACTGACATATGGTACGTAAATTGCAAAAGATCTTCATGTTTCTCTCTATTTTTTTTAAGAGAAAGAGGTAAAAACTTCTTTGAGGAAATTACATGAGCGCTACTGTATTGCGCCGGTTAACTACACCATATCATGAAAATTTACAATCAAGGCAAAGCTAGTCTAGTTTTTTTTCTCCTTTGTTTTTCTTGCATTTTAACCCCATTTTCTCCGTGAAAAGAGTGCTTCCTGCTGTTGCTGCTACTGCACTCAAGAGAAACCAGAGTGTTTCCTAAAAAAATGTTATAAAATAGACATAACTTTTTTTGTATCACAAATACCAACCACGAGAAAAGAATGAGTCAAGACCCGACTCAAGAGATTTTTTATCCGTCTTTATTATTACGATTGATGACTTTTGCTTGTTCAATGAAAAAAGCTTTTTGCACAATTAGTTAACAAAGAATGGAGCTGAAGTAAAAGAAGAGCAGTTTATGTACCACATAACGATGTTGTCCTTTAACTTTGTTCGTTTCGTGAATGAGAAGAAGAAGTAGCAAAAGTTAAACAAATCATTTCTGACAAGAACATGAAAAGAAGTAGGAGAAAACTATTAGAAAAATGTTTATTACACGAGAAGGCAGGAGTTTTTTTAAAAGTTCTCCTTCTGCAAAA
This sequence comes from Seira musarum, assembly GCA_027743895.1. Taxonomy (NCBI): domain Eukaryota; kingdom Metazoa; phylum Arthropoda; class Collembola; order Entomobryomorpha; family Entomobryidae; genus Seira; species Seira musarum. The sequence goes on from JAHZMX010000221.1 coordinate 19,335, forward strand.
AGTAAATTGCGTAAACAGTACTGACTGATTATTGTATGAGGATGAGAGGATTGCGATCTGAAGTTGTGGAGGTGAATGAGAGATTCAAGTAAGGAGCAATGATTAGAATCACTATCATTTATGCCAGCGATAAAAAGCATTTTGCACTACCACCAGTGCAGCCACTATGCACTTGTTCTTTGTAAGTACCTATATAAATGTGGTGGGGTGGTGTGAATGTTGTTGTAGGTGAAAGAAGATTAGGCCAGGGCATCAGAGCACAGAGAAGAATGCTGGGCTATCAAAATACCATAACCATTCCATTTTGCTACTTACACACTTCTCCCAACGTATCATTGTGCTTAATAAGTAGGAATCTTCCGAGAGGGAAAACAAGGTCGGACTAGTATAAGTCCCTTGGTGATTCAACGCAGTGAAATGAAAACAATTATGATTCCTCACGAAAAATTCGGTACATTCTAATTCCCCCGCTAAATGCAATGTAATATAAAAGCTTTGGTAGTGGTGATAGCGATGACGAGGATGACGCGATGAGTGAAAAGTGGGAAGAATGTAAAGTGTTGTTCCAATTTTTTTGGAACAGGTTCAAACTCATTTTTGTGTACATGAGAGTCGGCCTCCTCCTCTTCATCGCGATTAGATTTCCACATGTTTACAAAAACATGAAAACGATACAAAGTGTACACATTACGCCTATAACTTCATGCTGCGCTCATTACGCATCCGTTGGCTGGTGTTTTGACACGTTGAATGCTGAAGTGTTCAAGGTAGGAAAACGGATGAAGAAGAATCAGGGGGAAATGTGAAGTTAAACAGAGGCCGTGCCTCACAACTTCAAGTTGGGAAGAGAATGAACGCATAAATTTTCATTCATATTCATAAAGCCAGTAAAATAGCCACCACCACCACCACTACTGCTGTGATATGCAAGGTGTGTGCTATGATCTCATGCAATGCAATTGAAAAAGATGATTTGTGCGTGTATCGCTTCGCTCGCTCATGTCATGCCATGCCACTGCAACTTCTGTATGGTAATTTGGTGTTGTTCCTCGTCAAAAAAGGAAGCGAGATTCCACATTTTTTTCTCTTCTCCTACTCTCAATAAATCAGTATGGACTACTGAAAAAGGAAGTTGTAAATAGGGAGCTAATAAGGAATGCAATTTTCTTCCTTCAAAACACTCGTTTTCACTGACGGACGGATGGTTAGTGGTGGTGGACTAGCAAAGTATGTATGTACAAACAGTAACTACCTTATAACTGGAATGAAATAAAACCTGACATGACGGGCTGGAAAGACGATGAACTATGATTATAATTCTCGTTATTTACTGCAAGGAAAACTTGAAATTCCACGTGAAACGACTATTATCTGTATACACCTATGTATGCACAGCAGCAGCAGCTGGTTTTTTTTTTCACGATCACGTAAAATTAAAATACGAGTCCCATCGTAATTCTTCGTCTTCCTCTTCACTTCGATTATTACATGACACTACAAACTAGCTTCAGCTTTCGTCGTCATTAAATACTGATTATAAACACTTGAGCTGAGCTTCCTTTATTTCCCTCGCATATTATTATGATTATGTAATCACCCATCATATCACAATGCCTATCATGTACCTACCACTGATGCTTTCGCTGGCCCATAACTCTTTTTTTCTATTCTGCACAAAAAAAGTTGAGAGGAGGAGAATATCAAAAGATGAGAGTTTTAATATAGATGGTAAAGTAATAATAATAATAATGAAATGATGATACTGTATAAAAGGCATTGTGCAACCTGCACCGCAACGTGCATGTAGAAAGCCATAACCATATTTCATTTTTGTCTTCTTTTGCGCTCCTCGCTCGCTCACCTTTTAAATATTTCATAGGAATAGTTATGGCTCTTTAGGGTCCTTCCTGAAACTCTGGATGTGCTTTGCAAGAGGCTTTTGCATGCTTTATGAATAGTACACAAAATGCAAAAAATAGTATATACACATACTACGCATTCCTTTACATGATGCCATCATGAATCATCTTACATACTTGCAAGTAGAGTTGCATGCGCGCAACCAGCAGGAGAAACTGCCGCATTCAAAAAGAAGAGAGAGAAAATTCGACCTCAAATGAAATGAGAGAGGAAACAGTTTTCTAGCATTTCTGAGTTTACACCACACATGTCTTATCTTTTTCCTGAATTAATACCACTTCAAAGGAAGATAACAACTTTCGTAGAAACACTACTAAAGAAATAAAAGAAGAAAATTAATAGTGGATGTTCTGCTCAGCTCAACTCAGCAAAAGCATTTCATTTCACTCCAAAAAGTTTGTCGATTTAAAACTTTTCTGCACTGATAGTACTACAAAAGTAATAAAAAGTGCACTTGTAAAATGTGCAGTCCTACACTATCAGCGTCGTCATCATCATCATTATCATACCTTCAAACAGCTAAAAGCACTCTAGAGATTTTGCAAGTCAATTTCCCTCCCCTCCAAGTACAGATATGTAAGTACCTAATTGCCTGCAAATAGGGAAAACACTGAGCTTGTTTGTAAGCATTTAACCTAGCTCGACACAAGACTCTTTTTTTGTTATTATTGGTACATAAATGGTTGTAGTTTTTCTTGCCAAAAACCGTTCACATTTTCAAATGCAGCGAAAAACATTTAAAATGTGAGATGTAAAAAGTAAGTGAACAGGGTGCGTTTTAGGTAATCAATCCATTGAATTAAAGTATGCAAGTACACTTAAATGCAGTTTTTTAGTCTTGGGTCATTCAAAACAATTGTGACAGGAGGCTGGCCATGTTTATTATATCAAATGAATTGGTGTTGTGCTGTTAGGTATTAATTAATTATGCATACCTATATGTTCAAAATCATGTGAGCTACTTGAAAAGAACTAGTATTTTCCCTTGAGTATTTTTTAGAAGGTCGGACCGGACCAAGTGGCTTTTGATTCATTTCAGAGGCATGGATTGTGTTGTTTTAAGACGGCATTTGATGGTGAAGATATGCGTATTCCGTTCTCCATATCTACATATTGAAGAAAGATGACCAACCATCTAAAATCGAAGAAGACAAGACGGAACGAGGCAATGTAAAGTTTTCGATAAATATTGCAAATAAGTAGCACGACATGCATTACTGCATAACGAACCAAACCTGAAGATAAAATCCTCGTGAGTCAACGGCTCCTGCAAGTGAAAACGTGCAAATATGTATTTCAAATGATCATCATGATCACACTACGCATCCAACCAGGCATTATGATGCTCGTCTCGTATGAATAATAATGGTAATTCTCCTCCTCATCATCATAATCCATAGAAAAAGTGCAATCCTCTGCAAAACATTCCATTGACTATGAGCTGAGTTAATGCGACTCTCGTTCGAAAAATCTCTTTTACAAAAACGCTTACCCAGAAGGAATAATTTTTGCATCGGCAGTCGGAAAAGCATCAGACAAAATTTTGTGATGTCTTCGAAAAGGAATTATCTGCCCTAATGTGGTAGGAAGGGAGTAAAGCAATTTTTGCATTCTATTCTGATCATCTTTCCTTTAAAATTTAGCTGCGTGTAGCATTATTTAGCATCCCAAGAATCCGTATGACTGCATCACATTTTCTTTTCAACCTCTCCTACTCCCACAACGAGAAACAACTGTTACTACAGCTTCGAAAGAACACACGTTTTATGGCAATGCATTAGGCTCGAAAACAAGCTTTAACTTTTCCATAAGAGTCTATTCAAATCTCAAAAGCATGCATGGTTAAATAATGAGTGATAATGCGAGAGGACGGATTATGTGGGAAAGTCAAGTCAAGCCACTTGCATATAAGCTCCTCCACAAAAAAACAAAGTTCATTCTATATTCTACCATTACTGATTGCGATTGAGTTGAGAGTATGACTATATTCCATGAAAAGACAGCCAAAAAAAAATTTTTTTTACGTTACATTAAAAACTATCATTCTGGCCTGACTTCACTCGTTCGTTCGTTCACATTTTTACACACAAACACATCTCACACGTAAACATAGACACACGCAGGCAGAAGGAGAGGAAAAACCTGCATTTTATAACGCTTTGAGATTTTCATGTGTGTCTTGTATGTACACAATAACACAACACACATGTGTGGACTATTTAAGTAGGTAAGTACCTAGATTATCATTAGAGTAAACGCTCATCTGTCCATTTTTCAGCAGCCAGCCAAAGCGGCGATGTGATGCAGCAATAATGAAATCAAAGAGGGAATAATGGGAACATGCATATACGGAGATGCAGAAGAGTGAGTGAGTGAGAGAGAAAGACCAACGTACTTAGCAATACGTACCTTAATGTAATCATGATATTGTAAAATGTATATAGCCACCATAGTCAGTGTTAAAAGTTTACTTTGCTTACTCCCCCAAAACACAATATTTTTATGGTGAACAATGATAGTCAACTGTTTCTCATCAGTTTAGATTCAGGTTTTGCTCAGGATGCACAACCACAACGCGAGAAACGCCGCACGCTTCTTTTGACGTTGTGATCATTGTTGCATTTGGAATGGAGCTAGATTTGTATGTGTGGTGGCTGCCAAGAAGTTGAGAGAAAAAGATGGATAGATAGATGAAGACTAAGAGGAGGGTTCAATTTTCAAGATATTATTATGCTTGAAGGAATACGCCAAAAAACAAGTGAGTAATATCATAGCAGGGTTTTTTTGATTGTTAAACTTGACAGAAAGGAAATTTTTTGTGAGGTGATGTGAACAAATCTATTTTCGTGAATGTGATTTTCAAGGATTTCATAAGTTGATAATTTGCAGTTCAAAAGTTGTTTATACGAGTGTACATTTATGTGAACACTGTCATTTTGTGAGAAAAAAAAATTGTGCAAAAATTGAAGGTATTGATTCCTTGGGAGAAAAAAAGTAAGTTGACATTTGCTACACTAATGTAGATTGAAACACTGGAAATTAGTCATTTGACAGTCAATTTCATACTCCATACATTAGACATGACTATGACTATGACAAAAAGGATATATATCATCATGGCCAATTGGTCATTTCTAGCGATGTCATTAGTCATTAGAGCGCAGTAAGTGAAGATGTCTTGTCTAGAAATCAAAGTTTTGACAAGCAAGAAAATTGCATAGGAAATTTACCGAGTGAAACATCAAATGAAAAGTAAATTTCATAGGGTCAACAAAACAAAACAAAATGAGTTCCGTGTTACATGCGCAGTCTTTCCATGTAGCGCATTGCGTACAATTTGGAAACAATTGTAAACTAGATGAGCCACATCATTTTATTGCCCGAAATAATGTTGTCAAGAGTCGTGTCTTTGTTTTTCCGTTTCAAGTCCAGCAGCGTGCAGTCGCAATATACGTATGCACTAAACTTGTGAGTATCGTGTCTCCTTGCTCATAATGAATGGAAAGGATGGGAAAGCGAGTTCATAAATTTTTCTTGGAAGGTTGAGGTTGTTGTTACTATTAAGATCATGCGTAGCATTATAGCCACTGGGCAAATAAAAACTCAAACTTTGTGTGTAAACGTAATAAAGTTTGTAATATTTTTCTAAGCAAATACACACTTAAATTACTCCTGAAATTTTTGTGATGAGTTGTCAGCAGTATAGGGTTATGGTACTTACTTCGTAGGTCTGCTTCTGCATAATATGATATTACTATTGCTGTGTGGACGTTTCTTTTTTCTAATTCGGGACCTTGAAAAGGCTCACCTGCTTCGTTATTGCTATCATTATTTAGGATACGATTTTTTTTATTCAAGTGTTAAAAGAGTAGGCTAGACTTGCCCTGTGTGTGTGCCTTATTGTTGTGCATCTCTCTGTCCTGTCGCCGTTTTTGTAAAATGTCGTGTGGCTTGGTTGGTAGGTTTGTCGTACTGACTTGACTGCCTGCATGTAGAAACTAAAAACACATTGTTATTATTATTTGTGTCAGTCAAATAGACTGTTTTGTTTGCTCCTTCTTACCTCCTCCGTATATTACGTCCGTTGTCGGCCTAAAAGACTCAACCCTCAGAATAATCACAACACAAGACCAAGAGTAGGTACACTTGTGGGGAGTAAAATTCTGAAAAAAAAATACAAGGGAATGATAAAGATTGATGATAATAAGAGTTTTACTTGTACCTATTTAATCTCATTTTTTCAAAGCTGATAAGGGTTATTCTAAAAATGGTCTATTATTTGAATGTCTCGCATGAAATTCCATAAAATGTTTAGTCGACAGTCGAGAAATTTGTGTTCATCCGTTTGAAGACCATTGACTTGGTCCCATCCGTCTGGTCTGATACAATAAAATTTAGAGTGATAAAAAATAATAAAATATGGGATTGCGACTACATGCATACAATAACATGCGTAGGCATAATTTTTTCGTGTCATGTCGTCGGTCGGAATAAAAAAAAATTCTCGATTTAGGGTTCTCAGGTCATCATACAAAACAACATAAAAAGATCACATTGAATTGAATCCCTATTTTTCCTGCTACTGCAACTGAGCTTGGATGATGATATATTGTATTAGGGGAAATAAAACGTCTTCGCCCGCAGTGGGATCAGAATAAAACTTATTTTTACCTTCATCTCAAAAACAATTTAAGATTTTCTACCTGTTACGTTTTATGTTCAACGAAATAACAATAACAAAATGGAATAACTGTAACCAGAAGCTCGCTTACTTTGGTTATATTCCTCTTATTTTTATACTTTCTTCTTTTTTGGTGCAACAAAAAAAAATAGTCGTTTGCTCACCGTACGGGGATATTATTACGATGATTGTTGGCGTTGGGGTGATCACGATGATATGACGGTGTAATGGTAGACTTTCGACTTGTCAGTCTGTCTGGATTTAAGCGGACTACAGGAAACATCACAGAAGGAAACATGTGGAGAAAGAGTCGATGTACAAAAGAGTACAACAATACATTACATTACGTGCACACATAATTAATAGAGTGGCTTCGTCGAATTGTTTTGTTGTGCCTACTGCTGCCTACTCTACTCATCTTCGTGCCGGAGATATAAGGAAAAAATTGTACAAGTTCGTTTTTTCATTCACGAAAAGAGGGAAAAGGAGCAAAGTACCGTCATCCATTGCATTATTACACTGCATCGCATCTTTCGTCGTCATTATCAAGTCAGAAAACCAACCTGTGGCTCGGTTTGGCTTTGACTTTGCATGATGATGTTATGATGAGTATGAGTAGTTAAAGTTGGGAAAGAAGAGATTTTCAACTTCAGATTTTTTGGCTTAAGAGTAACAAGTAACATCACATCACATCATGCAATGAGAATAAGATTTGATGTAAAATTTGAACGGAGAGAGCGTGAATGCATTATCATCCTTTTTTATTGTGTGTGCTTACACTTTTCCATTTCCCGTTTTTTTATTCAATTATGCCGACGTCATTATAGTTTTCTGAGATTTTAAAGTTCTGAGTCGGAATTCAGGTTTGCATGTAGTTGTATACTCGTATATATATGACAATGTCTTTAAATCTTATGATGAGCTGGAGGGACTTGAGTTGATAGAAGGAATAAGAAGGAAGTAGAAAGTAGGAGGAGGAGGAGTACAAAGCATGACGTGGTCGATCATTACCAGTGCTAATGGGTGCATTTAATAATCTTTCTTGAGGGAACCCGTATTCTACTTTTGAGGTTTGTCTTGTCTTGAGTGAGTCGAGTTCTTTCTTGGTCGTCATTGCATTGTCATGATTCATGATCAACGCTTTGGCTTGAGAAAATCTGGCTTCGTTCGCTCACTAGTTCATTATACAAGGAAAAGGGAGAGAAACGATTTTATTGATGTGATGGCTCTCTACAGGAATTTTTATGAAGAATGGGGATAGTCATCTGACAGTCATCTTCACTGTCATCATCATCTTATCTTGCTTTCAAGTTTAGATGAGTTCAAGAATATAAAGAAGAATAAGTAACAGCAACATGAACAATGGTTTCGTTTTACCAGCAGCCTTATAAGCCAGTTGGGTTTAATAGTTAGTCTCCCCACACTTTTACGTTTTCTTTTTCTTCCTGGGTCAGGTATCCAAACGTTTGGGAAATTGGGAAGTTGTTTAAACAGCAGCTGTTTGAGCAGCAAAAAGAGCTCAGAGCTCCTTTCGTCCTTCCCTTTCAGGTTGAAACTTGAACCCACAAAAAATTCTAAGATTCGTAATCTATATTCGCTTCGAAAGGAGTGATATATATAAGTAGACTCTGACTCTGCCCTTATAATCCTTGAAAGATAACTTTAAAGCCAGGATGAGATCATTCTTCTCTCGTTGTAGAAATAAAAGAGAAATGATTATGTGAACACGCATGTTTGTATCTCAAGGGACTGGGGTCTTGAACGTAATGCAATAAAACATGTAACATTGGCCTAGTCTCTGTTGGACAGATTTTATTCAAGGATATTTAAAAAATGACCCCTCCAATTTAAACATATTGTGTCTCTCTAAGATATGCATCGTTGTTTCTTGCCTTACGTCACTCATCACAGCAGCAGAAAATTATTGAACTTGCTTGTTCAAAAGCTCCCAAAGTTTATCGAGTGAGTGAGGAGACATGAGTAAATCGGTAACAGATGGACAAATTTTTGTGGAACAAATGAGGTTGAACAAGTCAAAGTCTATTGTGTGTATAATCTTCCCTAATTTAAGTTGACTGCCCATTAAGATGATGAAATTACGATTTGTGAAACCTCGCCGATTTCATAAAGTACCATAATTTTAATTAATGCTAATTTTTACAGCACTGTTTGGTGTTGTAATGATAAATGCTTGAAATAAATTCCCACTGTTTTGACTCAATGATAGATTTAAGACGACAGTAATGCTAATGAGTTTTGCAGATTTTCTGGTCATGTACGTAATTCATGGGACACGCACACGCAAGTCAAGGTTACTCTGGATGATTTTTTACCGTTTTGTATCCGTAAATGCAAAGATTGCCACGACGGACTTGCATGTTTTCAAACTATCATCACTTCTTTAGATCTACTAAACAGATAAAATAAATAATTTTATTTTGACGAATCCGTCCATTGAATACTTAGATGACTGACTACCTTATGAAAAATTGAGGACAAATTTTGCGTAAATCTTTGCGCAAACATAAATGTAAATTTTTTTATTATTTTGATGGAAATGACATGATGACAGATCTCTCAGGATCTCTCTCTCTCCCGTGGCATCCAAAACGCCTTTTTTACTGTATTGCACGCAACTGCCTTGATAGAATGTTTTATGCACAACGTGACATATCCCGAGTCTGCATGCGATTCCTGTTTAAATCTCTGTGAGAATGACAGAGACAAGCGATGCTTAAAATTAGGGGAAAGTGTGTGCGTTACATTGGCTCGAACTTACCATTAGCCTTCGTGCTCGCTTCTTACTACTTCCGTTTAAGTTCTCTGCAAAATTAAATTTTATGGGTAAATACATTAAAAGTTATAGTTTAGGAAGGAAGGTTGAACTGCAAATAAAAAGAAATGATACGCTCCGCACGCACACATAAAGATCATTTCCATCAAGTGGGGCTGTTAAATTGATTGGGAGTTAAGTGAGCTAATGGAAATGACGGAGTAGTTTAGTCTTGAAACTTGAACAAAGTTCAAAGTTTTCATTCATTTTTTTATAATTGACTTTGAGTCATAAGCCCTTGCCCAACTTCCTTCACGAAAATATTTATACGTAATTCAAAATGGGCTAATTTAATTAAGCGTGCTTAATAAACTTTTAGTTTCGTTAAGTGGGTATCGCGCGTTCGTTCGTTCACTTGAACTTGGACACATTGAAAGGAAAAATGGAATCAGCAAAGTGTAAATTTATTATTCTTTTGTCTTACAGACAGAGGCTCATAAAATAGAAACTTTTTGGACGTTGCAAAGTACTTGCAAAAAGTACTACAACTTCTCTGTCGAAATTCATTCAATTCGTTTAGGTAAGGCACAATACACAAAATTACAGTTCCCTCGTAGTGAAATTATATACAATCTGAATATCTCAATTGTGTAAAAAAAATTATAAGAATCCTTTTTCTGCCCTGAGTGGTTTGCGTTTTGTGCACTCTCGTACCATAAACTCTATTATACCTATTCAATATTCATGAACAATTTAGATAATTCAAAAATTGAGAGCCAAAAACGCCTCAAGGCAGTAGTGGCGGTAGCATTATAAAAAATTAAAATAGCAAAGGTAATTTTCATATTGCACAAAAATTGAATTATTATATTTTTCATTTTTTGACGAGATTGAAACGAAACGACAAGCGAGTTTTATTGACGTGATGATAACCTCAACGAAAATGTCTTGGTCGGTGTGTGGCTAAAATGAAAAGTGCTTTTGAAGAAAAAAAATCCCCTATGTACAGTAATCTTTCTGATCCATTGGCATTGAGAAAGAAAAGTGAATTAAAGTGAAGTGAGTTTTAAGACGTTTGGTACAAAGCTTCAAAGATTTTTTTGATCCTGTAAAGTATTAAATTTTTTGAAACCACCAGCAAAGAGTCATCACAAGGATAGAATATAAATGCCAAGCCCAATAAAATGTCTTCAAAATTCTCCCTCGCTTAGATTTTGCCTTGTGATGAGATGATGGTGTTTCTCTTGCGTTTTTCAGCTTGATTTCAATTTCAGTTGAAACTTGAAACAAAAATGTTTGCAAGAAGCAATAGTGAGGGTTACAATCTATAAAGTCTGAGTCGGCCTAAAAAAATCTTTGTATTTTTTCCTCGATTTTTTTCTTAATGGTGGCTTTTTTGTGATATGATCTCTCTCTCAAGTGTTGCCAGCATGTCTCCCCTATCCTTATCATTATCACATGAGTGCTGTTAACTGAGAAAAGAACAAAAACAGAAAAAAAGGCATGGCATTGTGAAACATGACAAAAATCTATTTTACTACATACCAACTACACCACATCAGAGTCTTAGTCCTGAGTAAAAATGATGAAGGACAAAGATTACAAGCATTTAACGTTGTCACACCACATAGCATTGTCTTTCCTCACAATAAAATGGCAAAGAAATTGAAAAGATGAAAAACCAAAGAATCCTTCATCTTCACCATTATAAATTTTTATTGACACAGTAAGAGCATGTCCATTTCTCAAATGATGTTCACTCGATACTATTTTTATTTCAGGAGATTAGCAAAATGTAATAAAAAAAACTCGAGCCGACTNTATCATTATCACATGAGTGCTGTTAACTGAGAAAAGAACAAAAACAGAAAAAAGGCATGGCATAATGAAACATGACAAAAATCTATTTTACTACATACCAACTACACCACATCAGAGGCTTAGTCCTGAGTAAAAATGATGAAGGACAAAGATTACAAGCATTTAACGTTGTCACACCACATAGCATTGTCTTTCCTCACAATAAAATGGCAAAGAAATTGAAAAGATGAAAAACCAAAGAATCCTTCATCTTCACCATTATAAATTTTTATTGACACAGTAAGAGCATGTCCATTTCTCAAATGATGTTCACTCGATACTATTTTTATTTCAGGAGATTAGCAAAATGTAATAAAAAAAACTCGAGCCGACTAATGGACAGCTAAGACGTGCTCATGATAATAATAAATCTCGTATTTCTTTGGGGGAGTCACTCAAATAGGCTTGTCATTCGAGAACTTTTCTCATCAATAATTTATTTAAGCGCTTCCATCCACTACAACCAAATGATTAAGGGATGAGACGAGATCATATATGTAATGCGACAATTATACATGTCTAAAGTGACATTAATTTCCATTTTTAAATAATCTTACTAACCTTTTGCCACTAATCAACCTTCTTAAAGACAAGTTAATGCCAATGTTTTAGTAATAAAAAAAACTCGAGCCGACTAATGGACAGCTAAGACGTGCTCATGATAATAATAAATCTCGTATTTCTTTGGGGGAGTCATTCAAATAGGCTTGTCATTCGAGAACTTTTCCCATCAATAATTTATTTAAGCGCTTCCATCCACTACAACCAAATGATTAAGGGATGAAACGACATCATATATGTAATGCGACAATCATACATGTCTGAAGTGACATTAATTTCCATTTTTAAATAATCTTACTAACCTTTTGCCACTAATCAACCTTCTTAAAGACAAGTTAATGCCAATGTTTTTTTCAATTTCAAGAAGCATCCATCATCATGTAATGTTATCTTTTCACAAACGTACTAAAGTGCAACTGTATCTTGCACAAAGGAACTATAAACCATTTCCTATGGCCTGTATCGTGAATCATAACGAACAAAGTGATAAGAAACAGAAATAATAATTGGTATCGGTACCAATGCAAATACGGCTGTGACACATCCAAGCACTTTTTCTTTCTTGACCGCATGTTCACAAAACGTGGTGGTGACTAAACTGCAGAAACCTGATTCTGGAAGTTAAAAAATGTAGAACAGACTTTGCTTTACCTACTTCTCCACTCTCCACACAATAATAATGACAAGAGAGTTGAGATGAGGAGAGCAAACTTTTTTTAGGTAAGTAAATAAAGTTCGTCGGCTTTTACAAAACGTGACACCACATGAATATGCATGAACGCGACTGACTACCAATAAATACTTTCTGTACAACAGTTTCAAATATTTTTTTTCAGAGCAAAAAAAATTCATGTAACATTTGCTTGTTTGTTAGTTAGGCGTGTACTGATTACTTTGCATTTTTCATATTTTATCATTATCTACATAAAACATGATGAGCTAGAACTGCGTGTATGAAACTTTCCAAAATGTTAATGCGGCGAGTTGCATTTGAGGTGAATGAAAGTGTCTGTAGAGAGGAGGTATTATAAAGTAATGAAATCAGTAAAACAGAGAAAAAATCTCATCCTCGTACCAGATTCTTCAGTCCGTTATATTTTATGTTTTAGTCGTGCTTATGGATTGGTGGAGAGGTAGAAGAGTGGCATCTACTCAACCAAATATCTGAGGAATAAATAACGTGTTCTACAGTTCTGCTCCTTTTTCGTTAAGACTTGATGAGCAATAGTAGTTGTTGTTTGATGAACGCGTCAGTAAATTATGAGTATGTAAAATTGACCAACAACAGTTACGGCGTAAATAAGGCAATAATCTCAAGAGTTTTTAAAGTAAAGCAAATAAAAATGAGTCAAAAGTTTGCTACGATTATGATTACACTTCTTAAAATAATAATTGTCTTCCTTGTTTCCCCAGGCTTACTTTGGCTTTCCCGAGAGGACCACTATTGACTCAGATGAAGCGGACACAGTTGTTCAGCAGAAGACGATATGAAATGATGTGATCATTACATAATCCAGCAGAAAATTTCCTGTACCCTCCTCCGTCCTTCGACGAGCTTTTTATGAGCAGAAATTTTCAGTGGATAGAAAACAACTTACCTTTATTTTCAGTAGTAGAAGAAAAGGATGTTGTAATTTCTTCTTCAATAAAAAAATATATATTAGCCTTTAGACTGGGGCTCTCAAGTTTAAAGGTCCAACAGGATATTTACCATTTAATTGGCCTGAATGAAGACGGGGAAGACAAGACAAGAAAAAAATCAAGTGGTAGATTGAGATTATTAAAAAAACCAGAACTACAAGTGGTTTTCACGACTGGAAAGAGGAAATGTGTGGTAGTGGTGGTGGGGGAAGCAGCTGCTGTCAATGAACAAGACAACTTTAACTCTCCGAAACAACAGCAGAAGCGAAGATAATACACGACCCCAACTTATTACCGCTCCTGCTGGAGGAGATAATAATAAAAAACATACAACATAAATTGTCCAACCGAGTGAGAGTGAGAAAAGAAGAGGGTGTACAAAGAGGAAGCTCTCTATGAAAAAATAATATCGTTTTTTTTAAAGAAGAGAGAAGTAGGCGGCTGTTATACCGCTAGAAGCAATACCACAATAAACCTGTTTCGTTTTTATTTGGAGGGATCACAAACCTTTTTTGATACAAGTTAATTTCGTGCCTACATTTGAACAAGATAAGCGAGAAAAATAAAACTCGTCGATGCGTACCAAAACAAAAATCCATATAGGTAAGCTCAGGATCTGGATCTACTTTATTCATCCATTCCGTCCATGTTTAATACACGACAAGTTTCAATTCGCTGGAGAAACTTAATAATAATAAAAAAAGTTCATCGTTCGTTCCATGCCACTACTATCATTGGCATTATTATCAGTGTAACATTGCGTAAAAGTTTTTCAAAAAAAAAGTGGATCGCCTCGGATAAATGCAGTGCATGATAACTGAAAAGAATACATGTCCCTCATATCTAATCCGGTCTCTGGAGAACAAAGGAAACGTGGTTGAGCGCTTCGCAATCGCAAACGAATTCCATTCAAGTTTCGCCCACGAGTCGCATTCAACTGAAAACGAAATCCACTAATCATTCTTGTTGTTATTGTGGACCAAACCAAACAAACAAAAGTGCAATTAGATTTTGAATTCCCAATTAAAGTGACATTGCTTCTACCCGTGCGTGTCATAATTACCTCTTTCCTTTTTCCATGACAGACTTTTACAGTTTTTTATCATTCATATATAGCCCCTGTTATACTATTATAGTTGTTGCGACACTCGCGTTAATTACTCTTGTGCGTAGTGTGTGATGATGATGATCTGATGTGAGTGATGTGATGAGCCAAATTGTGAGCAAAGTCAAAAACAACTCTTGAGCTGAAGTGACATTGCATTGCAATGCTGTAAGCTGCGCCACCGCCACGCATGTTTACCACTCACGCACTTTTTTTTCTCGAAACAATTTGAAACTTTTGACAATGAAAAATTGAGAATAGGACGTTACCTGTTTTCATCATCATCATTGTCTAAATATAATGCCGAAAGCTGATTTTGTCGGTGAATCATACTCTAAAAGTAGTCCAAAGTTTAATTAGATTCAAATTAACTGCTCATTGTGATCAGATTGTGTGTTGATTTGTGATTCAGTTCAAACGAAAAACTATTTTCACGCTGACTGTTTGACTAAAAAGCGTGAATATCACAAGGGACCAATG
>JAHZMX010000222.1:0-27921 GCA_027743895.1 Seira musarum
ACAAGAATAGATTGTGTACTGTGCCATACCTACCTCAAGACGATTTATAAAGTGACTAGAGATTGCACTGATATGGTGGAAAGGGCTTTCTTCAGTTTTTTTTTTCTTCACACTTCTTCGCTCTGATTTAAATTGGTAAGTCACAAGAATTCGATTGTCAACCTACCTACTTATTAGAACTTTTTCAATTTGCATACCTATTCAGAAATCGAATTAACTTTTTATATTGATGAAATGTTGTAATTCATATAAAAGTGTTTCTTTTTTACAAGCAAGCGGGGAAGCTGAATTGAACAAGGCAGTGTAAAATATTTTTACGGTCTCTTGAACCGCAGAGACGCAAAAGGAACACTCTTGTTACTTATACTTACGCACAACAACGTGTCTTGATTTTGATCAAGTCATTAAAAAATTGAATTGTTTGGATCACAGGAAGTTCTCTCTCTCTCTCCTTAGTTTTCTCAAATGCTTGCTTGTTACGAATACATCAATTTTATATGCATTGGTAATAAACCCTTTCGATTTCAATTTTAATGCATACGAAATCACTGCATTGTTTTGCCTAGTCATGTTCATTCATCATTTTCTTCGAGAAGATGGAGGAATGAACTCATATGCTTACTTATACGTTCCGTCTTTTGACGAGAGTGAGTGCAAGAGAGATACTACAAATAACATAATTGGGGAGGGGGAGGAGGGTACAAGTGAAATGTCATTTGTAAAAAAATTCTCATCATCTTTAGCAAGAAATAGTAAGTTTGACAGGGAAAATTGTTATTTGAATAGCTAGGCTTCCTTCGCTTTTGACTCAATGAAAATATTACCGCGCATTTTCTCATTATTCACTTTTTATTCTAATTTAACTTGTGAGTGATGACGGTGGATGTGAATTGACAATTGACGAGAAAATGTAAAGTTTTCTGAAACCAGAAACAAGGATTTTTCTACAACTATATGCACATATCTAAGTATACTTATTCGTTCTATAAAAAAATACTACAGATCGTTTGTATCTATTGTCTAGTGTGACTCAATTTAGGTTTCAACATTTCTTCAGAAGAAATATGTATTTGTTTCTAGTGTTCACGATCTTCTTCACGTTCTCGGAAAATGCAAACCTTGTTGATAATACCAATAGTAAGTCGGTGTTTGACACGGATGGATAATGTCACGTTTTGCAGTTGTCGCCTTCGTAATACTTGGTTTTTGTTCAGGTGATTTATTAAAAGTGTGAAGATGCACGATATGTGGAATGTGGATCATTTAATGTGCTCATCATGTGTTCATCGGCAAAAGATCTGTAAACTTACATCAGTCAAGTCTTCTATTAAAGTTTTGGGGGTACGCATTGATAAAATATTTTCTTTTTTTTTGAGTTTTTCCTTGTACATGAAATTCTTTCTTGATTGATGTAAGGTGTATTGGGGATTGAGTTTTTGTGCCCTTTTATTTCATTGTCAGGGATGAATTGAGTGAGGAGATGCATGATGGGTACCGTTTCTGCTTGCTTCTGTTCAGCTTAGGTAGGAAAATACGCTAAAATTTGTCCTAGGTTTGTCCTTAAACGCACTCGTCTTTTTCGTAAACGGTCATGGTACAGTTACGACTGCGACTAAATACCAGACGACATTATTTGTTACTAGCGCAGTCTGCAGACATGTCATCAGATTAAAGAAATCGTTTCGAAGTGAATTAAGGGAAATGTGAGATTAGATACATTTTTTCATAGTCAGATATTCTGAACAAAGTCAAACGAGATAGATTTAGATACTTTTGTTACAAGAAAGGTGAAAAATCAAATTCGGATTTTCAGTGCTCTTAGTTCGTCACGATGATAAGAAGCAGGTGTATTATTTCGGTAGCAATGTCAGTGTTCAGAAGTTTTGTTAACATTATTTGCATTTTCCATTGTATTTTCTTGTCTTTTTAGACAGAAAGTTCATGAAAAAAAGACAAAAAGTCAGATCTGTGCAATACAGAGATTATGTAAATGAGGGTAGACTGAAGACTGTGATAAATAGGAAGGGTCTGTTCTGGTCTGAATTCCCTTGTTAGGTTGGCATAATGCATGTCCTACAGTGAAGAAGAACGGAAGAAAACTAGGAAAAATACTCACTCGATCCTTTGTTGCTTCCAAAAAGTTCATTTTGATCTTTCGAGTCTTTAGAAGCAGTTTCTTCTGGTTTTTCTTGCATTTTCACGTTGTATTGCATCACGTATTGGTTTTCACTGATCCCTACTTTTGTTCTCTGTGTTTACAGGTAAATTGGTGATTCCTTGACCTACCTGGCCTCCGGTGAATTTTGATAAAAATGATTTCATTGAAATTAGAAGCCTGACGGAAGTGCTCCCTCCACAACGTAATTATCTTCAGCCTCATGTGAAAGTGAAACGGTCAAAAGTTTGATTATTTTAGTGGAGAAGGAGGCCATTGCAAAAATGCTAATTACTTTTTAAAAAGAATGAAGAAGGACAAAAATTACTTCTAATTGTAATAACTTTTTGCTCATTTGTATAATAAGTTTGAGTGGACTAGTGGACATGGTCATTGGTGAATGATTGAAATGAATTGAATTATGTATGCAGCTCTGAAAACCGGAATGTAAAATGGACCTTCATCTAATCATCATCATTTGAACACTATCAAATTTTCTACAAGGATATTGATTCAAAGATTTAATGGCTTCAAAACAATCATAAACTACAAATAAAGTTTCGTGTGAAAAACTCGACTTGATTCATTTCATTTTGAGTTTAGAGCTTTTGTAAAAGCAATTCGAATTCCTTTTAATGTTCCTTTCAGCTTTAAGAATTAGTTTTTAAGTGGAACTACAGAACAAGAAATCAATTCATTTTTGTTATGCTTTCAGTGTTCACTTGTCAGTTAAAGTTAATGATGTTTGCGAAACCCTCATCATCATCTTTTGTACGTGTGGTTTTGTGATGTGATACTTTTGAAGTTTGTTTGTTGTGGTCAAATTTAATTTTAAAAAAAAGTAATTTCGGCGAGAACGTAATAATAAATCTGTGGTTAGAGTTTGCTTGTTTCTGAACATCTGAACAATTTTTGAAAGTATATACAGCAGAAGTGATATGTGATTATCATTTGATTTGTATTCATATTGATTGATATTTCTCCTTTTTCTGCTCATTAACCACACTTTACCTAGTTTTCCCCATTGTGTGACTTTTTGGACCATTTATTTGCGGTTTGGAGAAACTACTTCTTTATGAGCATGTGCCGGAAAAGAATTGTAAGAAAAAATGTGAGAAGTAGGAATTGTCCGTTGTCGCGATAAAAAAAAATGGCGTCCGGTCTGGTAGCAAAGAAGATTGCATTATTTGAATTAAAACCTCCGCAAACTCTAGAGCAACAATGCAGGCTGAAGCGGAAGCATGCGATTCGAAGGAAAAGGTATCGAGGAAAAGAGAGGCGAATAATAACGCGGGAGGGAACTTCCATGATAGCACTCTCCAATTCGGATGAACATTTAAACCAAATCAAAGATTCCGATGAGGATGGTTCTTCTTCTTCTTCAACATCATCTAGGAATAATTATCCTTATTGCAGTCAATTTTCAGCATCATGCAGTGCCTTATTCGACCTAGTTTCCGTGGACTCCGCAGATTCAGAAGGAATCGTAGTGGATGATAAGACATCGTTGGAGATTATTCCTAAAAGTAAAAAATTAATCCTCAAGTCAAAATCTGGAGGAGGAGGCTCTGGAACGGTTGAGGCATTTTCAAAGAGACTGAATATCATTGACATCGACATAGAAATAAAGATTGAAAAGAAGGAACACCATCTTCAGGAGTCTCCGTCTTTCATCGAAGTTCTCACGACGAAAGATGAAGAATACGAGCCGTTAGCGTGTGAAGGCTCAACACCTGTTGTTTCTGTCACAACTGACAGAATACGTTTGAAAGCTTCAGTTGATGACGCTCAAACCGAGAAGAGTGTTAATTACTATTGTTCAAAATGTTCTCATGATACAGCAGCAGTAGCGCTAAAACCAATTAACAATGACAATTACAAATTAGACAACAATACACAAGCAATCCTCAGGAGGGACAATAGAAGAACTTCACCTGATTCTGAAGAAGAGCCTCTTTATCAAAATGTCTTCACACATGTTCCACCACCGCCAGTGTCCCTTGGGGCGCCTCCCCTGCCTCCAAAGCGTCTTTTCGGAGATACATTCACCACAAATTACAGTTGTCTCCCTGCGCTCTACTCGAAAGACAAAAGGAGAGAAATTAACGAGAAAATGAGCGTATCAAATGCTACAACGCCTGAAAACAAAGCGACTGCGATGAGTTCTCCTCAGTTGACAGATTTGCATAATGAGGAGTCGAAATCAAAGGCGTCATCTGCCGTCGTCACCACAAAGAATGCAAGCAATACCACCACTGCACCTGTCTCAATTACAAATAATAAAGATATTATTATTGACAATAAGGTAACGGAATCATTTTTGTTGGAATTGAAAAAGAAGTGCGCTGAGGCTGCGGATAAGAGCAAAACCGCAAGTAGCAAACAAGAAAACGCCACAAGTCTTCTCGACAGACTATGTCGAAATGATTACGAAGGCAAAACGGGTGAAGCAAATGCGGATAATGATGACGACAATGATGATGTGGATGACGAGAACTTCTATGAAGATCTATATGATTACTGCAATGGATCGGAAAATGGGAATTATGAAATGTCGAATGCACAGCTTCTACTAGAGCTATTTCGCGATCAAGTGAATTCTGTTGAGCAGAACGCTGAAGATGAGGTGGAATATTGCGACTGCTCCACAATTATGACTCTTTTGAATAGCGAAAGAAAGGAAAATACTGCGTCTTGTTCTACTCCTGGGGAAAATCAAACCTCGGCAGAGTCAGTGGCTACTGCGGATGATGTCGCTTCTCTCAAGTCCTACGAAATTTATGATGACTGCTTTAGCATCGGGGTGGAGGTGCCTCCAACTCAGAATGAAAATGGTAACTGTGATAATCCTAAAAATACCAGAGATCATGATGACATTGGATCCCAGACCAAATCTGGCAGTGCAACTCACCTTTTAGGCGAATATATTAAAGCAAAGGTTACAAAGGCGTCAACCCCATTATCATCAAAAGCCATACGAAACATTATTAGCTCATCATCTTATGGTGATGGTGAGCAAATACAAACAACAACCTCATCCAATCCCAGTCTCCTTTCTATGTTTCCATCTTTGTCTAAAGCAAAGTTGGTTGAACCAAAAGGAGCAATCGAGCATCATCATCAATATTATCAGCGCGAGGAATCCACAAAAACTCAGACTTCTTCTCCTTCATCATCTTCAACTTCGCCACAAGTAATTGCGGAAAATGAAAGGAACGTGAGGGAGACAAAGAATGCCAATGCAAATACTGCGTATGGTTTCACATACGGGCTTCAACACAATGGGAGCAACAACAATAACGGCAACATCAACAAGCCCAGATTTGGCGGCCGTCCTGTTATTGCCCACCCAGCAGGTCAACTGAATACCGATGACGACGACACTATTCAAGCTCAAGATGATGTTCAGGGCTTAAACAATGCAGAATTCCAAAATGGAGGGGACGATGCCCATAAAAGTCACAAAAATGGTAAGAAATTCAGTTTTTTAATCAGGATATTGTTTCATGCATATAAAACCTCCATAAATGGCTATCCTCTCATTTGCTTTTACGCAAAAATTCATTGAAAAATCTTATTTCAAAACCATGAACAGGATTTATTGCTCTGTAATTCCCCCATTTTTATCTCGGTGAGTGTAGGTATGTAATACGCAATGCCAATAATAGTGTAGATTTCGTTAGAGATATGTCAACTACGAGCACAGCATGGCAATCGAGATAAAATAAAATTGCAATAAAAAATGGTCGCGGCTTACACGAGAAGTGTCCCCCTTTATCAAATTACGTAACAAAACATTTCTTCAGCTCGTTTGCTGTCATCGAAAAATTAGAGAAAATAATTTATTTCTTGCTTTAATTATGTATATTGCAAAACAAACACATAGTCTACAACTTTTGTACCCGCTAGCGCCTCCACTTTATCGGGGTGTTTTAATGAGAAGTCTACAAAAAACCCAATCCTACGTCAAGTTAACATTTTTATGCATTCCTTATCAAATCCTTCCTTCCCTGGGACGAGACAAGTGTATTTTCCCAGGGATCATTTTCAAGAGACCTATCTATAACAGGTCTATGCATAATGTACATACGAATATGATTACAAACACTTCTTCAAAATAAAAATAAGAGCACAAGCAGGAACTCAGGTACTTTTGTATTGAACAATAAAAATGTATTCAAGGACATTATAAAGATGTTCCTCGGAGCAGATGACGAAAGTTTTCTACCTGTTCCACAAAAGGTGTGTATTGTATAGCCGTCTGGTTTCATAATTCCGTGTGGGCTATATAATGTCAGCTAATCATCTCGATTGCTCTCATTTTATTAGGGCTTAAATACATTTTGTTCTTTTGAAGTTCGCGGATATAAAATAGTTGAGCGTATTTCTGGTGTGCCGATGACGATGACGATCACGTGGTAGATACTTGAAACCACTTTTTTTGTACTTGTTTCTAAAGAAAAAGAAACTTATTTCCATATATAATTGCAGCATTTGTTTTAATATCTGTGATAATCAATTCTTTTGTTACTTTTGTCAATTTCTTTCTTTAAGAAATCTATCAAATCAGCTCTAGTCAGTGATTGCACAACTATTTTACAAAAAAAAAGTTTGCAAGATTTTCAAAGCCTTGCGTTTAATCATGAAATGAACATGCCCTTCTCGATTTACATTTCTGTTTGTTGAACCATTTGCAATGCAAACAATTTCTATGTAATAAGTTGACGTTTACATCTCACCCACGCAGACGTGCATGGTGCGATGACATGTTTGCATTTTTCCAACCAGTTTATAATCCCAATCGTCTTGCTCGGTTTTCACGTTTGCATAGGACATTAACGTTTTTATATTGCAATTTTTTGTTGTCTTTGTTTTTTTGAAGTGCATACCTTTTTTACGCAACAGTAACTCCCTCAGCCTTTGTAAACTGAAAATGTATTGAAGATGACCCGCTGTCATTTTTTGTTCATGCTATTAAAACAGGGAGAATGACATTCCGACCCGTTTTTTATTCTTGTAACTTTCACTTTAATTTCATTGATATTCAAATGAATGTTGATTATATGAAAAAAACGATTTCTGAAATCAAATCAATTGTAAGTAATTCTGTTGTTTGCCATTTTAAAAATGCACGGGGTAGCCTTTCCTTAAGAATTTAAATCGTAATGATACAACCGTAGTTATTAGCATAATACCTAATGGGCACGTTATCTTGAATTGATCTTCATGCTGATGAGATGAACATGATGGAATTTAAAGTGAAGATGTGCCAAGTGCCGGCTCTTCTCAGGTCCTTACTATTCCAAACAAATTCAAACGTATTTTTTTCTAGTGATGCTCGAAAGTTTAGAAAGGTGTTATGTTCCTTTAGAAAAATAGATTTTTTCTACATCTCAAAGATAACACCATTGAATTTTATGTAATTATATGATTGTATCTGAATAATAGGCACATCAACCCACTACAATTTACTACTCATCTTTGTCCCATTGAGAGAAAAAGGGCTACATTAAGAAGAAGGTAGTGGCTCATCATCAGATTCGTTCCCCATGTTTTTTTCCGAGTTGGTAACAAAAGAATGTATTTCTATATTTGTTTGGTATAGTACATGCGACACCATTTAAATGTGAACTTTTAGGTAAAACTAAAATGTGTTCGTGTAGTAATAATAATAATCCTTGAATATATATCGTCAGTAGTCTAGTCTGGCCGGAGGATTTTTATGGTATTTTCCCATTCGATTCTGCTGGTTGCGCAGAAATGCATCACACTGTGAACTCGACTCCACTCATGAAAAAATAAAAGTGAGTGGAATTGCCCCCATCAGCTACTTAAAATTTTAGTAGAATACTATCCTCCATGAAATAATATGTGACAGTGTATGTTTGTATAACAAGTATTCCTGAAATTTTTATCTAGATTTTTTTCTATGCTGATGCAAGCAAGATACTTATTTTGGACATCGTGATGAGACATAACACATAATGTTGCTGCTGACCATGCACAAAAAGCAATTTAGAGTACCTCATCTATTTATAAAAATGAACTGCATCCCAGAAAAAAAAATTGTTATTTCATTTCAATTCTCTAGCACAGATTCTTCGCTTGGATGGATCTGCTTTGATGAGCACTGCTTAGTCAGCTCATTGTCAGCAACAAACAAACTAATAGAATAAATAATAAAAGTGTTTAAAGTTTACGTGATCCTTTCCCTAAGCAGAAGCACGTACAATGTATGTATAAAGGTATTTTTGTTTTTGTCGTTTCTCTTTCGATTTTTTCAACCCTTTTTCCAATCCTTTCATCGTATTCAAGGAGCCTTACACGCATACCTCGTTGCATTAATAGTTACTTTGCAAAGGAATAAATCAAATCGGACGGAGAGTCTCCTTCATGCATATTGTGACAAGTTGGTACAGTGCTTGTGCTCTCGTCTTGCCAAGTTGCCACCTTCAATTCACTCCAAACTCTAATCCATACGTAATGCATAGAATCAAAAACTTTGCAGTATCATATCATCATCATAGGTATATTAGGTAGCTCATCAATCAGCTTACTACCTACCATTACCATCATGATCATGAACGCCAACGCCGTCTTATTATCAAGTTTAACTTTGTCTCACAATCAGTCAGTCAGCTCAGCAGCGATACGATACATTGTTCGCACAATTTCGTATTACATTCCCTCTTGTCTTGTCTCCCCGACCGACCATGTTTCAGCTTCAGTTTTACAATGATCTTACTCAGATCGCCATATAAGATTAGCTTTTTTGCTCAGGAGAACTTGAAGACAATAGGAGATTTTTTGGCGTACGATTCACGAGTGCAAGAGCGTAATAATGCTGCCTAGGTCGTCTTCGACTCAACAGAGAACAAGGCAGCAACCATAGTCAGCAGTCGATAGAAATACCGCGAGCAATTCATGACAGAACCTCGGCTCTCGTCGTTTTGCCATTAAAATGGTCCTTGTCTGCTCCATAAACAGCACAGAAAACACGTAAAAACCATTGTTTTGTGATTGTGACAAAAGAGCCAGCAAGTTAAGGTGTGCAGAGTGCAGTGCAATATACTAGCAATCATTGGTAGCAATATTGAATTTCTGACGACAAAAATCTAGGAACGAAGAAAAATTTGCACATTTTTAGATCATGATCGTCATTTTTACACACCTTATTCAAATACGAGGATCACGATAAATTGATTCAAAGCAAGAATTAGCATAAACCAAAAGGTGGTGTCTTCATTTTTTGCCAGCAGAGTAATGATACGTGTCTTGTGTGATGTTCTGTTTGTTGCTTTTTTTTGTTCTAGTGGGCTAAAATTTGTGAGTGTCGTAATTTATTCGATTAAATGATCCTCCTCATTATCTCCACATTTTTTCCATACATCGAAACCTCAAAAGCTAGATCAGGTTTTCCATCAAAAGCAGTAATACCTACTTTAGAAATTTGCATGACCTAATGTCGATGTCGTTTCATCGACCAATTTATGGATACTTAGTGTTCACTCAGGCATTTCCCTCTTCCTATAATTAAACTACATTAATTTATGTATCTCTCGTACCCTCAATATAGCAAAGTTCAAACCGTGTAGATCAATTGCTCATCATACCATGAATGTAAATGTAATGTAATACATGCATACTTACTATTCTCAGTACCTCTCTTATTCATTCATGTTTTATTTTTCCAAGTTTTATAATACCTTCACATTTATCTTGATTTAATATTAGATTTTCTATTCACTTTTAATAAGCATGTTCTACGCGCAAAACTAAACACGTGCATAAATAACTTGAGAACGTGTCTATAGTCGATACTTTTGTTAGAGTAGGTTAAGTTAATGATAGAGACTTGCATTGCATGAAATTGCACATGGGTTTTGGAATATTATTGAGTGACTGCATGTTTTTTGCACATTGCACGCTCACTCAAAAAAACGGAAGCCATTTGGCGTTGTATTGTATAGGCTTTCATTTCATTATTGCTCTTTGTTGGACATTCACAAAGCTTAATAAGTGTGGTGTTTGGCGCACCAACCACCGCACAGATAGAGGACATTTCATTCTCATTGTTACTCTTACCTAATCCAATATAAAACGCATATACAACTACATCACACGTCGAGTTTTTTATTGCTTTTTTAATACTGATTTTTTAATAGATTTTTCATCCTAGTTTGCCTTACTCTCTGCACGTAAAGTCCAAGTCCAACGTAATAATAACGCACTTTGTGTCACTCAAAAGAGCTATCCTCCTTATATTAATTTAGGTATTTGCTTTGAAAAAGTGTGCAATGGGCAAGAGGAGGTGGGTTATTGGATTGAGGAGTATCATTAGTCTTATTAGTACATCACACGATTATCATTACTCATTTTTATTGCTAATTTTCTTATACGCGAACTAGAAGATCTTCGTTTTTTCCCACATCCAAACAGAAAATTAGTTTCATGCGATGAAACGTGCGAAGTGTGAGACAAAAGCGAGGTCTTCTCGTGAATGAAGTGATTCTACATAAATAGTAATAGTAGAAGAAGTGGCAGCAGAGGCTTATCTCATGTCGGATCAGAGACTTTAATAATAACAATAACGGGTAAAAATCAAATTCTGGCAAAAAGTAGAGTTTTAGGCTACTTAGGTTAGGATCACGAAATCAAGAATACGACAGATTGAATTGAACTACTACAAAATAGACAAAAAATTTCAAAGTTTTAGTTTTATCAAGAAAATTCGGATTTTCCTTGGTGGAATAAATTTCATCGTGTTTCGTCAAATTACAAAGAAATTCTTGAAATTGTTTAGTCTTGCACAGCAGCAGGAAAACATGCAGTGAAAAAGTGTAACATGTGAACCGCAAGTGTGAACGAATCTTAAAACATGAATGTTGACTCAAGACGTTCTTCTTGATTCGCACTTCATATGAAATACGTCACTTTGAAAATAGTTTTGAAAAAAAAATGCAAAAAGTGTTTGTTTGAATACGACTCGGTTCGTGGGATTCACATGGGATTCAATTTCTTTGAAAAATGAGATTTCGATTTGCACAGTGATTTTGTTTGTTTTGCTGAAAAGTAAATAAAACTGTTTTCTCACCACCAGGGCATTGTAAAAAAAGTCATGCCAGCAGGTGAGCAGAGAATAATGTGTGAACACGGAGATTCAGGTTGCAGAGGGTTTTTGATTTATTTTGTGTGAAGTATTTTTCATGAAATAATGACAAGTGGAAAATAACAGGCCAATGATTCAATGGATATCATTCACATCAAAGGAGAATATCCAAAGAATGGATGGCGACCGCATAATATGAAATTTTTCGGTGATTTTCTAAATCTATTTCCGGTCTCTAAAGAAGAAACTAGAATTTCACCTAGGAATAATGGTGGAAATTGTGGCATCCGGCTCGAGTCTAATAGAAGTGAAGGACTCACCATTACAAGATGATGATGATGTGGTAAAGTCTCTGTGGAAGTTTGGTGGTAGCTCAAAAAAGACTGAAAATGTATACTACAGTGACACGAATGACTCTTGGAAGGACACGAGGGAGGATGAAGGTCAACCTTGGACCTCATACTTTCGTGTTCGCATCTACACAAACATAGTGAACGGCAAGTGGAAACCTGTTGAAGAGCAAGAAGTTACGTTGAATGTCAAAGAATTTGGATGTAAGTTGCTTCTTTTACAACACATATTTTTGGATTTGTGTTGATGTGTGTGACTTGTCAAGAAAAATTCTAGACCAATGTAAACAGAAGAGTAGAACTGACGTTTGGAGCGAAGCTCATGATTTCCTACTTAAGAATTAAGAGTTTTACCAAATGACAGTTTGATAACAAAACTTTGTATTCAAATAATTTTTATTTATACAAAGTTTGTGATTGACGAGAAAGTAATTACGAAGTCGTTTTTAACTTAACCGATGAATTACGTCAAATTCACGTTTTATCAAAGTGAAGGGAATGAATTAGAAAGAAGCACTATTCAGGCTTCACTTTAGTCTTTAAAAAATTGGATTTTAATGAGTCCTATTTTTGGCTTGTCATCTTTTAAAAGAGTAGTTGAGCATGGTACAGCTTATTATTATCTTATCAGTCATGACAAATCAGGAACACGTCATTTTTATCCGGAGATCTGTGAATCGGCTCCCCGTCTACTTTCTTGTGTCACGAGTAAAAATGATGGTAATCAAGAACGTTAATTACCGTGAGCAGAAGCAAAAAAAGTATCTCATAAAAATTCAAATTCCAAAAAAAAAAAATCATTGGGACAAGTCACAAAAGTACACGGAAGAAATGCTTGACTGCCATTACATTGATATTTTCGAAAAAAAAGAGGTGGCTTGGCTTGGTTAGCGTGATCATGTTGCATTACAAAAGAGCGTCTATCGAACATGTCATCTTATGCAAAGTAGAAATGTTTTCTGCAAATGAGAAGTTTGCAAACCATGTCAAATGATTTTAATGACTGGGAAAGATTAAGCAGAACTAACTCAATAAATGACTCTGCATCTCAAATCTGAAGCGAAGGAAGAGAATGAAAGGTTCCCTAAATGTTCGTCTTTAGAGAGTGACGCGAATGAATTATGTAAAAAAGGGAGAACTGTCGATGTCGGCAGAAATTGAAGGCGCTTCACATTAGGATTGTTGCTGGTTTAAATTGGCATCATAAAATGAGAAACGACGCCTGTTGCAGGTAAAATGAAGCATATTAAGTTTCCTGAGGAATTTCAGATTCATACATTCTAAAACCTATGCTGTAACGTGTTTATGCAAAAGGTGCTCCCGATTGAATGAAAGATGATCCATTTGATAGTTTGCTGAACATTCAAGAGTCTTGCTTTATGTCGCCGGTCTGTACATGCTAATGATAATGCAAATCAAAACCATGTGGGCATTGTTAAAAATCTACTGAAAAGATGAAAAACAACGTAAAGTTTTGTTTTGATCAGCAGATGAGATAAGAAGAACATTTGATTCATTGCATAACTTTTTTCTTCAGTGGACTCACAACCACAACCGATTGTTGTAAAAATGTATAAGGAGAGCTTCAAGACATTTTTTACAAAATGTTTTGAATTATAGAATCATGGGGCGTGAGGCTTGAATTGAGAGGAGAGGAACACTGTCGAATGAGAGTTCAAATCAGGTTAACTTTGTAAAAGAAAGTTTATCCTTTCGGCACGTCATAAACTGCGGAGGTTTTTTTTGATGAGTTCATCTCATCATGTCAAAAAATGATTTGTAGCTGATGAAAAATCATTTTCTACGCTCAATCGATTTTTTGCGGAATGATTAGTTCGGAGAATAAATTTTGGTGTCATCAGTCATCAATCATCAACGTATGCATCATCCGGTTTAAATTGAAACCTAGAAATGGTCGTATGGTTTTGGTTTACCTTGTTTTCTTAATCCCACATAAATAGAATTTGGGTCTAAAATGCAAATATTTTTCTAGAGTTAATGTTTCATGAGAAAAAATGTTTGTTAGAACTTTTTCAATACAGCATTCCATTCCTTTCATGGGATTAACCGCATCAAACGACCACGCTCAAACATGGTCACACTCTCAAAATGATTTTTAGTGATCATATCATAGAATATTCCGCATGCAATGTTTCTCGAATCCAATTTTCATGCACGAATCGCCAATAGGTTAAGGTGTCCACAGGTTTTGAACTTTATACGGTTCATTTTTAATATTTTGACATGATAATTGTGATCAGACAACATCACGTCTTCGCTAATTTTGCTGTGAGCAAAAAAGCAATGTCCTTTGTTTTGATAATGGTGTTTAGTTTTTAGCAATGATATGCTTACATTTTTTAGCAAAAATTCGCAATATCTTGCAATTTTTCATTTTGCTTTTGGTCAGTTTTGTATTTAAGAAATGATTCTAAAGTAAAAACTTCCATTTTTCTATCCGCCTCCTCACTGTCGTTGTCGTATTCTTTAGTTTCATATTGCAGTCTTACCATCTCTGTTGGCAGGATGCTAGGTAAAATATAATACAATATGAAATACTTTACCGAGAATTTGTTTCATGCTGATTTTCTTTTCTCCTCAACAAGTTGAAATTAACAGTAAATGATGAAAGTAAAAGAACAAAACAAGGAAGATGAATGTTGCGTCGGGACGAGTTTTGTATTCATGTCTTAAAAGATAATCACTATCTTTAAACTCGCCTGGCCACAAGACTCAAGGGAAGTGAATTGAATTAACTGGAGGCGTTTCGTAAAGAAGAAGAAAAAAATTATACAACTAAACTTGCATAAATACGTCGTAACATGCGCTCAACTCCCCAGGATTATTTCTTTTTCGATTTGCATAACATAGACCCACAATTATTTATTATTGCAGTACATTGCATTGCAGGAAGTTTTGTTTAAATATGCGTAAGAAAAAAACCAGCAGTTTTAACCTGATAAGCCTTTACCTGCAAAACTGACCTGCATTTGGTGAAGCTTGAGATTACAAGTGTACTAGAGTATACCTACTTACTTATGTGCACAATAATTGCTATTTTTATTTACGCACACATTCATTTGATAACTCAGCTATCCATGAAATCTGTGTTTATTTTTCACATAATCTTTAATTCATAATCTGTGAGGACTATAATAAGAGCATGCTTTACTTCCTGTTTTGCAGAGAAAAAACTTAAATGATTTAATGAGCGGTCTCTGCCTGATATTTAAAGCAGAGCAAAATACAAAGTAGGACCGGATGTGTGAAAAACTTAAAAAAATGTGGAATTGAGATGGTGGTTTATCAATGTAAGCACGTATTTAATTGTTTGCTTCAGTAATTTTGATCGCATCGTGTGAATTCATGATTCATGAATCCTTGAGCTTTGGCAAGATTAAGCTTTCGACTTCACATTCACATCTGTCAAGATTTGATTCAAAAAGTGATATTTACCCAATCAATTTCGATTTCATCTGTAACAAAAATCAATAAATAAAATTAGGATGATTTATATGATGCGGCAATTGAATTGCTAAGTATGTACTTAAGCTTGACCAGACCATCATTCTTCCAGAAAATGAGTTTCTGAAAAGATAATTAGATATACTCATGGTTAGTACTGATTCGGAGATAACAAAAATCGAAGGCATTCTATCAACTGAGTGCTACCAGTGCGGTAAAAAACTCTGTGTTATTCAGTAAACGTAACGTTAATTGTTGAACTCAAAATCAGCTACTGTAATTAAGAAGGTCAGGTCGCTCAACGTGCATGTGCAGGCAACAAGATTAAACGCTAGCGTAAGCAATAAGGTCCGTCTTATTATGTGTAAGCCTCTGGTCTTGGATTTGTTAATTATTAAATAATAACTAATATTTAGCTAATCTTCATTATATGCAACGATTCCATATCAATTAAAAACTCTTGATGGGTACAGTATTGTTTAAACTAAACCAAAATAGGTGAGACTTCGGGGGTTTAATGAGTTTTGAAACTGAAATGTTTCTGATACTGTTATGTTATATGAATACTACTGACGTAATAATGAAATCACAAATCATATTTTTTTCAATGATGATGATGACATATAATTTCTCGAAGGCGTTACGAAAGCCGTGAACATACGCATCTTTGTTCCTTTTTATCAAGTTCATGTTACATGAAAAGTGACAAGACATGATCAATCTCGATCAGAAATATTCAAAAACGATCAGTGAACATTGATATTACATTACCATCTTGTTTTGGCTTTTTATAGATCATCGTGTAGTATTTCGTATGTGATATGTTTTGCATTGAATTTTTTTATTAAATTATTGTATATGAAATATCGTTCGTATTTTTCTCACTCGAGGTTACGTTACGGATTCATCAGCCCACACAGAATAACTGCTGTTCTAAAGTAGCGCATCGCTTATAGCTCAATGTTAGTTGTAAAATTCATGTAGGATTATTTTTTATTGTGTCATCTCTTCTATTAAATCTTTAACATTTATTTTGGCTCATGCTCATTCTCTCGTCTGTGTCAAAACAGCTCGCTTTGATTAGTGCGTAGGACTGCGCAACCTATGATGACCTCATGCCGTATTTGTGCGTCGTCGTTCTCTACAGCGGTACCTACACCTTTTTAATCTCCTCCTGAGATAGGATGATGCGATAAAAAAAAGTGTTGTTAAATCCATACCTCACGTGAACATGCACATCTTTGAAAATCATTTACAAGTAAACTAGAAGTAACTTGAATAATGGGAAAAAAGAAGGAATAAATATGAGAGATTTGCTCATTTTAATGTAGATTTAAATTTGCAATTAGGCATTTTTGAGGCGAACAAATCAAGAAAAAAATAAGAATTGAATAATGGGATGGGATATGGTCTTCGTGTTGGCGCTGATTTACCATAGCGTGTTGGGTGGCTTGCCTCTTTCAGTTTGGCATTTGACTCGATCTTTTGCTCACGAATGACAACAATAAAGAGGTCATTAGCACGACATGCATCGTCACCCTTTGCAAACCCTGTAAATTAAGAATCCTGAAATTTCATTTTGCAACAGTCTGCGGCTAACCGAAATTGAAAATTGTTTTTCGATTGATTCTCATTGAAAATTACTTTTTGAACGATGGATTTACAAACAAGCCGATGATTGTATAAATCATCTTATTCATTTTCTCCTTACTTCCGGTTCTTCGATGTCCGATGCTAGCCTGTAAGAAGAAATTGTAGCATTGAGATTTTAATAGCTCATTCAAAAGAATTACTCATCTTGAATGCTAAATGAATGCATTCTTTATTTTTCCTATTCCCACCTTGACTCATATCTAAATTTCATCTATTTTTTAACCAAAAAGTGGAATTCAAGGATTCACCTAAAAATTCTCAGTAAGTACCAACCAACTAAACCTACGAATGTACACAATGGTACCTACACAAAATCAAGGATTCTACTCATGATGAAAAACATTTTTATGAATAACTTAATAGCAATCTTGAAATGCACACATTTGCAATTGAAAATGAATCGTGCAGGAGTGATTTTAAGAAATTACTGTGCATTTCATTGCATTAATCAAGCAATGTTCATGCTTATTCAAAGTTACGCATTGCTTTTGAAATTGCACGTAAAAATCCTTGAATAAGGAAGATCTTCCCTTCAACAATTTCATTTTCATTTGACAGCGGAAAAGAATTTGAGCAATTAGTCTATCTCCATATTTAGTTTGCATCGCTGCATTTCTTTCAGAAATGAGTAATGGGCGATGAAGTGGAAAATTGATGGACAATTTAGGCTATGTCTTATCGTCCGCAGTGATTGACTTTGATTAATTGGGGAAACGGTCTATCCAAATAACTTTTGAGATAAAATCGATTTTAATTTTTGTTTTTTTGGGCGTCTGCCCACTGTTTTCTGACTTGAACGCGAAACGTTAAGCGTTCGTATACATGCGTTAGTATTTGATGGAATGTAAATTGTAGGATTTGAATGGGAAAAGAGAGGAGGAAGAGCGTGTGTAAAAAAGCGTGAAAGATGTGAAATAATAATCATATCGAGAAAATTATGCTATTATGGTTGATTAGACTTATTAGTGGAGAGTGAAGGTGTTTTAAAGAAAATCTGACGTGAGAGTGTTCATTTAAAAAGTACGACACGGGGAGTGAATTATTAATTGCACGCTCGCGTCGAGTAGTATCTGTAAGTAATGGGCACCCTTGGCTAGCTCCAATTTTATTGTGTTTTCTACACTTTTAAAAAACTAATAATTTCTGTGTACAAAGTATATATTCTTCAAGAAGCTCTTGTAAAAAGGGGAGGATTTTTATTGTCTTCAAATATTAATGCGAAAATTGCCTGTGAAATTTTCTCTTTTGTTGATGAATTCTACGACAATAGCAATAAAAAATTGAAATGAATTGAATGAATGCGAAAAAAAAGTATTTTTGTGTGAAATGCGAGAGGAAACAATGAAAATGTGTGTAGAAGCTCATGTCGTTTTGTTGTACATGAAAATTATTGTTATTATTAAATTAAGGATTGGGATAGGATATGAAACTGAATTATGGATTGACTGTATTTTTGTGTGTTCTTTTGTAGATGACAATGAAATCTTCAATAAGCCATTGCCCTTGCCCCCGTCGAACTCCTCACAGTACGAGAGTGTTTATGAGGAGCCCTTGTATGGTATCACTAATCAACTGACTTCCACATACTCAGACAATGGGAAGGTCCTACCGGGTGGGACTGGACAGAGCCCAGGAAAGAGGAGGAGCTCTGCACCTGCGATGCCCTATTCAAACAAGTTGATAACGAGTTCAAAGTCCGTGTCAAATTACAGTCATTCACCTTCAGTAAGCTCAGGGAGCACTTATGGTTATAGTAGTGGAAGCGTTAATGAATATGGCGAGTCAAAATATGGACCTTCATCAGTTCACACATCCGCAAGTTCAAGTATCCAACAACCTCCAAGCGTCTCTGGGGAGGGAATGTCCATTTATGGAATGAGTGACAAGCTGCCACCAACTCCCCCCAATAAATTCTCCTCAATAGCAAAGACCGCTGGAAGAAAGATTGCGAAGAAATTTTTAGGATACAGGAAGAATTCCAAGTGCGGATTGGAAGACACGTCATTATCAATCTTGAATTCAAATGGTGGTATCGATTCAGCCATAGGTTCAGGAACAAGTTCTCCTTTACATTCGACCAATTCGCATGAACTCAACTCCTTCACCTCTAGCTCGTCACATCCAAAATCAATCACACCGACAAATAGCGGCAAGGTTAGCGCTGTAAATGCAAATGGAGTGCAGAACAGGCCAAGGCCTTTATCCCGACCAAGTATACCACCTCCGGAGCCGCCTAGAAATGAAGGAATGATGATTCCTCCCAAGTCACCCCAAAACCTGCCTGATCTTCCTCTCCCAAATGATAATCACAGCAACAACTACAGTATTTATGATAGAAAAAATGATGACGATTACGAAGATTCGGATTTTTACGACTCAGATTCCGAACTCATTCGCAACTTCGTGTCACAAGTTCAGCCTATTTATTCGATGGAGGAGGAGCCCCTTTACCAGTATTACACTTATGGCATTTCTCTCAAGGTAATTGAAGAAAAAAATCATATAAATATTTAGTACTTTCGTGTAGGATGTCGTTTTCATTTTATGGGAAAAAGTAAAAGTAAAATTCAAGCTGATTAATTCAAGGATAATGCGCATTTTTATTTAGCCGGATGATGATTATCAGCCAGTTATACCAAAAAATCTGGGTCTGACATTGGACATGCTCGTACCCCGCGTGGGGCAACGTACACTCTGGTGCGAACTTCCGGGGGTCGTCTCCTCAGGCATACTGTCCATCCTCTCTGATAAACAGAAGCAACTTCAAGAGGCAATTTTCGAGATTCTCACGTCTGAAGTATCGTACCTGAAATCGTTGGATGTTTTGATTGCCTTGTTTTACAAGAATGAGGAGCTTATTGGGGTCTTAACCGAAGAGGAAAGGGGCTATCTCTTTGGGAATATTGAGGATGGTCAGTTGATTTTTCTGATAGCCTATTCTACTAATTTTATTTGGAGTTGGACGTGATAAAAAATGTTTTAATTTTTTTACAGTTCGGGACTGTTCGCAAGCGTTTTTGTCTGAACTTTTGGGGAAATGGGAAGAGTCATGGTATATTCAAGAAATTGGCGAAATTATATCTCGGAACACTGAAACTCGATTCGCAGTATACAAAGAGTACTGCAGAAACAAGCCATTTCAGGATAAGACCATGCAGCGATTAAGACACACACGAGATGAATTCGTCACCGTTGTAAAGGCTATTGAGGAAGATGAAAAGTGCCAAATGCTTCAAGTCGACTCTTTCCTCATGCTTCCAATGCAAAGAATCACAAGACTGCCTCTTTTGGTGAACGCTGTCATTCAAAGGACTCCCGCTGGGAAGGAGAAGAATAAATGCGAGGAAGCTTTGAAATGCTTAACGAACGTGAGTAAAGTTAATTTTGGTATTATTATGTAAATTTGTATGTCCTTGGATTAATCAGTGAAGTATACAAGTCTGTAATATCTTCATTTTCCCTCACAATCACTATTATATTATTTGTAGCTCGTTTTGGCATGCAATGATGCTGCGAGGGAGAGTCAAGACGCAGAAGAAACGATGGCTATCCTGGAAAAACTTGAATTTACAAGGGGTATCAAAGCATTGCCCGATCTTGGCCAGTTTATTATGAAGGGGGACTTTATGAAAAATCCCTTCGATCAGGGAAGAGGAAATCAATTAAATTGGACCTTCAGGAAGGCGAAAAGAACGTTTTATTGGTTGCTTCTCTTTTCAAAACAATTACTTGTTGCTAGAAGAAAAGCGTAAGTTTATAAACAAAACCTAAAACCTTGAGTCTTTGACATCGAGAACTCATTTCTATCCTCGAGACTTTGAAAATAATAAATCACACAATGTCATTATGTATTCGTTACAGGAACGGAAGATTTGAAATAATCGACATGATTGATCCACTCGAGTCAAATATTAAAGCACTGCCAAACTTGGAGGGGGTTTCCAAAGATTACAAACATTTCTTCATGCTCCACTTTAGCCGAAAAGAGACTGTTTACGTAAGTATTGTCATTTTCTTTTAGATATTCTATTTAATAAAAGCATTCTTGTCTTTGAGTGCCTCAATAATTAAAAAATCGCTGTATAGTTTTTAGCCGCCAGAACCAATTCAGAGGTGGAGAGATGGAAGTCAAAATTAGAAACCATGAAGCCAAAGGAGGAGCTGAGAGTGGAAGCCATATTCCACCTCAATAATGAAAAAATCGCTGTATAGTTTTTAGCCGCCAGAACCAATTCAGAGGTGGAGAGATGGAAGTCAAAATTAGAAACCATGAAGCCAAAGGAGGAGCTGAGAGTGGAAGCCATATTCCCTTATGATGCAAGAAGACCAGACGAAATGTCATTTTACGTCGGCGATTTAATTCGCGTTTCTCAAATACAACCTGATGGTAATACATGATTCGAAGATCGATGAATTAAGAGCTTGTACCAATTACTTAAATGTGATTACATAATTGAAATTTATAGGATGGTACTTTGGAACGAAACTCGCGACCGGAGAGTCAGGATGGTTTCCAGGAAATTATTGCTGCGAAAATGCTTCCTAAACTTTTTTGTATTTTGTAAAGTCGCATGTAAATCAGCAATTTAACTCAAACTAATTTATTATGTTTAAGCCAGGTTTTATTGACGTGTTTATTAAATGAAATTGTATTTTTTCTTGAAATATATATTCACCATGTTTTAGAAAATGTGCCAAGTTAAACTAAACACGGTGAAGAAAAGATTTAAATTTTGTAATTTAATTGCCAAGTATTTTGCTTGAGATGTGACAAAGACTCGTTTTTCATTGTTATTTTGTATCGTTTTTTTCTACCAAATTATGTTCTTCTGATGGAATGAAAAATAAACAGAATTAATCATTCAATGCATTTCATTTGCACTATTTGCTTAATTTTGAGGATTATTAAATTAAAGCATTATGCATGACGTTTACAATTTGAAAATAAAACAATTCTAATGCGTGGGGGCATTTGCAGACAAAAGAGTTGGTTGACCTCAATAAGTAGAGATAAAAGGGTAATGCAATTGAATTGGGGCACAATACATAATTCAATGGCATTGTTTTACTAACAAACCGCATACCACTTGAATCATGAGACATTTTTAAAGCTACGACGAATTTCTGAATGAAATATGTCGGAGAAGCTAGTCTTGATTTTATAAAGTTTAATTTCTACGAAACATGAATTTAATTCAGTTTTATTGCCAATTTTTCTTGGACCTCCTATTTTTATTCAAAGTAAATTCCCAATTAGCTACATGGTCGTCCGTTTACGAATCGCCAATGACAAAGGAGCCTCAAACGGGCTGGGTTAGATTTTGCAAAGGGGTAAACACCTATGACGTATTTGCAAATCAATGTCCAGTTGGGGTATTTTGGGAGGGTTCTAACGGCACGCAATGGGATTGCATATGCACGAGAGGTCCTTGGCGAAGAAGTGCAGGTTGGTGTTCAAACGAAGACACTCAACGGTTTACTCAAGGAGGACTGACCTGCTTTAAACTAGACGAAGTAAAAAAAAAATAATTAGGAGCCCTTTGTCTCTATAATCACAGGTTTTAAAATGTTAAACATCTTTTTTTAGAATGAAAAAGAGGGTCTCTTGGGAATGTACTATCTCGGGGATC
Organism: Seira musarum; assembly: GCA_027743895.1. Classification (NCBI taxonomy): domain Eukaryota; kingdom Metazoa; phylum Arthropoda; class Collembola; order Entomobryomorpha; family Entomobryidae; genus Seira; species Seira musarum. Next base: position 22,363 of record JAHZMX010000222.1, read on the forward strand.
AGTTCAGTGCATGGGATTCAAACACGCCAATTCTACTGACGGACTATAAAACAGGCATTCCAATCAGACAAGGAGAGTGGAGAAATGAATGGGAGGTACCTTCACGCACTGGTCAAGAACCGGGAATCGTCATTTACCGACCAAGAGACGACTGGGCGGTAGAGAATAAGCATGAAAACTCGTCGAAACTTTGTCTAAAAGCGCCAGACACATTTGACGAGGATTCTGAAGGCCTTTACATTTATAATGTGAGCAAACTATTTGCGAGCGATACAAAACTGCTAAAACTTGCTTTTACAAGGGGCTGCTTTAGTTGGAGTGCAGACGATTCAACCGAATGGGAAGACGTAGCTGGAGAAAATCTTTTAAAGAAAAATATGATCGTTACAGAATACAATCCTAAAACGGCCCCAGGTGTCCAATAACACTTTATATAATAAATTATAATTAATTCACCTTAGGTTAAGTAAATCACCCCTTTCTTATGAAATCATCAAATATTTGTAATAAATATATTTCGATTTCATATAGAGGAATGTAATAGGTGTATGGCTAGACCCATTCCCACAACACCAACCACAGATATTGATGGCGAACCATTAGAGGAGCGCGATGAGTTCACTGTTCAAGATTTAAAAAATGTTGCAGTGTTAAAAACGGAGGTGGATCTGCAGACATAGACCCATTCCCACAACACCAACCACAGATATTGATGGCGAACCATTAGAGGAGCGCGATGAGTTCACTGTTCAAGATTTAAAAAATGTTGCAGTGTTAAAAACGGAAGTGGATCTACAGACGGAGAGATTAGGTCATTACTGGGCACATAGAATGCTCCAAAACGGACCAGACTATGTGGCAGGAAACATTCAAGAAATGGAGATTCTCACAAAATCAGCGATCCTAGCTTTAAACACGTGTGATAGAAACTATGTTCCCTTTGAATTCTATCAGTATTTCCTCATAATGTTCCGAAAGTTACTCTCCGAAAGTTTTAAGAAATATCCTCCAAAAAGCCCGATAGGAGATGAATATTATGCAAAAATTAATGAATTGCTGGATAAGTGCAATAAACGAAAGCTGGAAATCAAATTCAATATCAGCGAGACATGTCCCTCATTGGTAAGGCATTTGATTTTAAACTTTGAAAGGAGAATCTTTAAGATGTTTGGATTTTTACGTAGTTTGAGTCCTTCTCCGTTGGGTCGGATACATATAAAGTGAATCTGACTTCTGATTACACATCCCTCAAAGGACGCCATGATTTTCTCCTGGAATTCATTTGGCGTCTTAAATCATTCCTGCATTACAAGTGTTTTGAAGAATTTCAAGCAAATTCCATTTTGCACGACGTAATACAGCATCAACTTGAATCCCTTTTCACGGAAGACCTCGTTTTAAGATGGTAAAAACGATGATGCCCCTTATTTTTACGCTATTTCATTCATATTTTTTTTAATATTTAGGTACAATCCTGGAAACTCTTTTCAAATGTACAAACTCTTGTTTGAAAATCATTTTGATCTGGACGTTGTGATGAAGAATTTTCAACGTTGTGTAATTGCAACTCATGACCTCTCTAAATACCCAGTTTGGCTGAAGCGACCCATAGACAGGCCTGAAGTCAAGCCAAGGAAAGGGTCCGCTCCTGGTAGTCGAATAAAACGACATACAAGAAGAAGGTAAGTGTTTTTTTCTAATAATTTGCTTTTTATATTCTCAGAGTAAGAGCAATAATGTTTCTTATTTTAAATGTTAAATCCAGAAAACGAGACGTTGACAATGAGTATGACGAAGACGAAGATGATGAGCCAACTCCACCTTATAACCTTTTTACTGGTACCGCAGCTTGTATAACCTCGATACGGACATTCATATCAGAATCTAATCTCAAAGCTGAATCTAAGTGCTGGTAAGGAGTGGTTAGTGCGTGCATTTTCCTAGAACTGCGCAAACAATAATTCGGCTAATTTTCAATATTTGTTTTATGACACAAATCATTCAAACTAAACCAATTAAACTAATAGGTAAGAAAAGTGGAGTCAGCCTTCTGTAATTATATGCAATGATATCTTTCAATATTGGAATCAAGTAAAGAAATAAATATTCGTAATGACAATGAGATAAGTTTGAGTTCATTGAAAAGATTTTTTAGCAATTTGAAATAATTGAAAATGATCTGGACAATGATGGAAGTAATACTATAATGACGATGTGATCAAGTGAACAATATTTTTNCAATATTGGAATCAAGTAAAGAAATAAATATTCGTAATGACAATGAGATAAGTTTGAGTTCATTGAAAAGATTTTTTAGCAATTTGAAATAATTGAAAATGATCTGGACAATGATGGAAGTAATACTATAATGACGATGTGATCAAGTGAACAATATTTTTTGTGTTCACTTTACAAATGTCATATACTTATGTCATGAGCAGGCAAGATTAGGTAAAATCAATGCCTATTTCGCGAGCTTCGCTACGTAAGAACGCCAAATCAAACGTACGGGGCAGGTTGAGCCCACACAACGAAAGTGCAAAAATCAGATCAACGTGTTTCAAAATTCATGTGATAAAGTGATAATTGACCTCCTTTCATAATTTGGCAAAAAACTTTCCAACCAAAATTTATAGTCACAAAAATAAATGTTTTAGAGAAAACAGCGCAATAGATAATCAATACACGATCGTAGTGACCAAGACCAAACAAAATGTCACAATGAAATGAATACTTATAGGCATATGCAAAAGTCGACTACAGTAAATGCGATTTCATTCTCACCACTTGACGTTTACTTCTACTTAGGTATGCAGCTAGGACTGTATTCTACCTGGCCGTTTTTTATTCATTTCAAATTCTCCTTCTCGACATACCCTTTGCAACAGGATAAACAGGTTCGCACATCTGAACTGAATCTTTTTTATGAAGAGCTCAGAAATCGTACCTGTACGTGTAGAACTCATGGATTTAAGCATTTTCTCTGTTAAACATCACCTGTGCAGGTAAATCCTTTCATTTCCTCCACATGAGTTTCAATGTGGTCACACTCGCTAAGAGCTCTCAATTCCAAATCATTTGGCATATTTTAGATAAGAGAAAGTGTCACATGAATGGTTTCGTTAGTCATGGCTTCCGGTTTACTTTGAAACCCTTGTGTTTTCTTGTTGGATTATTTGGTTTGACTCGGTAAATTGCATAAATTATGTTTGTACATGCAGAGGAAACTTCTTACAAAGTAAGTTAACATGATTCTAGTCTAGCTTTTATTAGATTTTAAAAAATATGATATCAAATATCTTCAATTTCCAAGGATCATCCTCGCCGAGGTTCTTCTTGGACATCCTTGGTTCGCCCCGATACAATTCGCTCATTCCTGCGCAAAATTTTTCTCACAATTATATCAAGTCGACGTATGACATCAAATAATGTTCTGTTGGGGCTCCTAGTCTTAGGAACCTTTTTAACTTACTTGAATGTAAGTAAACTCACTTCCGTTATTTCAAACCTGGAAAGAAATGGAGAGTACGGGGGTTCAACAATTGAGGGAAAGCTTTCGCGAACAAAGAAATTCGCCGTGCATGGAAAGCGAGTTAAGTTGAATAAAAATATGCATAGGTACGTATTGCTGGGAATTCATTTACTACAACAAAATTTTTATTGAAAGGCAAGAAACAATCTTCATAAAAGATTCGTACAAAAGTCAAACAACCACAGGGGAATAAAAATTGAGAAGCTAGAAAACTTGGATCTCACTAAAAATGGAACTTTTATCCAAGAATACATAGGGAATCCTTTGCTTATCAATGGGCATAAGTTTGACATTGGAGTTTACACAACAATGACAAGTATCAATCCACTGAGGATTTACATTTATCGTGACGTTTTGTTCAGGTAATTACGCTTTATTTTAACTAACCGACTGACTTCTTATTGCAATTTCTCAACATTTATGTATTTTTTAAAGATTTTGTCCGGAACAATATCATCCCTTCGATCCTGACGTTGTCGACAAGTACGTGGTTGGTGATGACTATTTGCCCCTGTGGAAAGTCCCAGACTTGGAAAAATACTACAATGATCTGGGCTTTGGAATGCGTGATTCATTCGATGCATGGTACGCCTCCCAAGGAAAATCTCCGGAGAGTATTTGGGCACAAGTGGAATCTGCAATTAGGACAATCTACCTAAGTAAAGAACCACAGTTAATGGAATCAACGAAAAGATTTCCACCAGGAAATGGGAAAAACTTTTTTGAAATGGTTCGATTTGATTTTGTGATTGATGACGAGGGAAAGGTTTATATTATGGAGGCAAACATGTCCCCTAACTTATCCTCTGCTCATTTCCCTCCAAACCAATTGCTTTACGAACAAGTTCTATTTAACACATTGGGGCTCGTTGGAGTTGGAACTAGTGTCGCCAAAGGAAGGTAGAAGAAGAATAGTGAATTTGTTGAGTTATTTAATAGAAGTAGTTTTGTGTTATTATCATCGAACTAAAATTTTACAGATCTACTCAGGATAGTGCACAAGTTGCTTCCAAACAGATCTCCGTTTTCCCCAAGGAATGTCATTCAGAAAAATGTCTTCACGATTGCAAAACGTCACCTTGTGGTCTTTGTCAAAACTGTCTTAACGAGGAGACAACTGAAATCCTAAAGGACGCCTTCTTGGAATTTGTCAATCGCGGGGAATGTCTTCGAGTATTTCCTCCATCAAATAGATACAGCAAAATAAAGAAGGAGAATGTAAGTCATTAAGTATATTAACATCAAAGGATGAGGATGAAGCCATATACTTAATCCCTAACTAGCCCCTTCTTCCATGTTCTGTTTGCAGCAATTCAGCAGCATGGAGACATTGGATGACTATGATATCTCTAGTCTTTCAAAAATTAACCAATTGCAAGTTCTTTGGTTCAGAGGGAAATGCCAAATGGATCATACGTTTTGCTAATTGCTACAATAAAAAACTACATAGGTACATCTACATAAGTCGTCATCTACTTTTTGTACGCTCAAAGGTTCACAGCTTTACTACGCCAGCGCCATTATGTATTTCATCCGTCACAAGAAACAATAAAACTGAATTTGCACAATATGCTGGCTTCTTACCTCTTTCATAAAATTCATCCATATTCTATTCTGACATTCCAGACTTCATTTAAATAATCCTTTACTCAAATCTTTTATGATGCATTCTTGTAAATGCCAAAACGTATAGAAAGACGAGCTAAAAGCCTTATTATTTTAAATGCATTCATTGTACATACATTTAACTTATTTGTGCGTGTGTCCTGTTCATCTGTTTTGTTTTAGTCCATCCATCCGTCACATCACATTTCACATTACGACTTTAGAAATGTAATAATAACCCCCTTCCTAAAAATATCCTGCGAGAAGAAAAATAAGTTATTCTTGCTCGCAGAAATTATTATTTCGTCTTTTACTCGAGAGTTGTGTGTTGTGTCGTGAAAGGTTGGTTGTGCTCTTGTGGAGCTGCCCAAAAAATATTTTCTGTCTCCCTGTCCCAATCCCAATATGTCATAGTAAACGTG
>JAHZMX010000223.1:0-15845 GCA_027743895.1 Seira musarum
ATCGGCCACGCGTTCAAAAGAGCGGGTATACACACAAAAAACAAAAAACACTCATTCCTCCGCTTTCCTACTGCCGTCTGCTTGTCCCAGCTCGTCAGTCAATTCACAAGTTGTCGACGCGAATTACCTGAAAGACGAAAAATATGTGGAGGGTGGGAGGGAGAGTAACCCTTCAAGGACTCCAGTTAATCGAACAATTTAAGTCGGACTTCGCCCCTGCGGGGCTCGTCCGACTTTCTATTGTTCTTCTTAACTTTCGTCCTTTCAGGGTTATCGTATGATAACCAGAACACTTATTGAAGCCGTTCAAAAGAATTCGCGTTGACAAAACAAGATAAGCAATATCCGAAATTTCAGAACATCATTTTATTTAACACCGTTAATATTCAATTTTAATGATTACATACATATTTCATATTATCTTACACTATGTTATACATGTTTTATAGTATTCCCATTTCTAAGTCTACCGATTAATCCTATTCACGTCCGGTATTTAAAATCGCGTGAGCGAATTCGTGATTGTGAGAAATAATTGGCTTTTTGTAAAACCTGGCAAACACGCCCGAATTCTCAGACCATCCGGCACTTTTAAAAATAACATCTATATTAATACCTGCCGCCAAAGCTTTACTAGTTGAGGCTGCCCTAATGCTATGTCCAGAAAATTGAGTTACATCAACTCCAGCTAACATAATTGCAGTTTTAACCCATCGACTTAAAGTTTGCGTCGTAACCTTTTTATATGGCTTTTCGTAAGACACAAATAAATAATCTGATTCTCTAATGTTTTGAGTTTTAACTAAATAACATTCCATAGCCCTTACTGGACAAATCAATGGTTCATTATCGTAACGAGGCAATTCTAGCGTTGGTTGTGGTACCCCTGGCCCTGACGTTTTAATTTTATCTGATATAACAATTCGCATACTTGTCCCTTGAATAAATATATTTTTAGTATTTATAACCGAAAGAGTTTGAACTCTGTGCCCAGATAAAACATCAATCAATGTGACAACTTTTAGTGATAACCTTTTCAAATCTAAAGTTTCATTGCATCCCCAGGTTTTAAATAAATCCAAAACACATTTAACGTCCCAAATATTATCATATTTTGGGCGAGGCGGCCTAAGTTTTCCAACTGCTCTTAAAAACCTGGATAAAAGTGGGTGTGACCCTAAACTGGTTCCCTCAACTTCAGGAAAAGCCAATGATAACGCTGAGCGAGCCGAATTAATTGAACTATATCCTAACCCTTCTTTGTAAAGTAATGTTAAAAACTGCATGATTAAATTCAAATTGGCTTTCAAAGGGTCTGCGTTCTTTATTTTACAAAATCTTACCCATTTTTTAAAAGTACCTTCATAATTTTGGCTAGTAGATCGAGCACAGGATGACAACAAAATATCAACTGTATCCTTTTCTAATCCTTTTGACTGGAAGATGTGCCGCATAAGACTGCCGCCAGTAACTGCAATCGTTTCATTGGATGCGGCTCTCTGGAAGAGGGGCAACGTAAAAGATTTTGATTAGGACCAAGAGTTAGGACTTTTGAAACTATCATGCTTCGAAACAGCGGATACCATGGCTGGGTGGTCCAGTTTGGTACAACAAGAATTATCTTTGATTTGCAGTTTCGGGCTTTGCATATTCTTTCAAAATAGGACTTTCCTAGCATCCAATCAGTAAAATATTCTGCATTTCGTGACAGCCTATCAGCAGTGACATTATCTTTACTTCGAATATAATTTGCAGAAACGGATATATTTCGGTGTTCGCACCACGTCCAAATTGATTTTGCTATTGCATGCAACTGTTCCGACCGACATCCTCCGTAACGGTTTACGTAAGATATTGCAACCTTATTATCTACCCGAAGTAAAATTGAAATGCTACTACTACTCTCACAAAAAAACTCAAGCGAATACCGAATTGCTAACAGCTCAAGGACGTTAATGTGATAATTTTGTTCTATATCCGACCAAACTCCCTTGATAGTCTTGTCAAGATACACTCCGCCCCAGCCGGATGTTGAAGCATCTGTGAAAATTTCCATATCATACAAAAAATCTTTAATTTGATTGGGGAAGTCCACGTTTTCTATCCACCATTTGACATCAGCCCTAGCTTTATCTGTAAGGCACATTTTAGCTTCATAATTGTTATTCAATTTTAAACTAGCCATTTTCTCTATTTCTAATTGCCTGGTGTACAATGGACCATTGCGAATACCTGGACAGGCCGCAATCAAAATTCCTACGAACTCAGCCAATTTCTGAATGGAAAAACATGTAGGCAATAAAAACTTTTTACACAAATCTCGTATTTGGATTTTCTTTCTAATGGGTAAACTAATTGTCATATCAATCGAATTGAACACAAGTCCCAAGTAGTCTATGTTCTGAGTTGGATTTAAAACTGACTTTTCCGAAATTATAAATCCTAACTTATTAAGTACGGCAACCGTGGTGTTAACATTATCTAAACATGATGCATATGAATCACCGAACAAAAGAATATCGTCTAGATACACACATGAAAGGAAACCATTTGACCTTAAATACTTCATCACGGCTTTCATCACTTTTGTGAAAACTTTGGGAGCCGAAGCCAAACCAAAAGGTAAGCAAGTATATTCATATAATTTACTATCCCACTCAAAGCGCAAATACTTTCGACAGGCTGTATTAACACTTATCATATGATAAGCGTCTGTGATGTCAATCTTTGCCATGTATACTCCCTTTCCCATCAAATGAGACACTGTTCTCCAATCTTCCATTTTGAATTTTTCTTTCTTAACAAATTTGTTAAGTGGTTTTAAGTTTACAACAAGTCTGTGCTTGCCATTCGATTTTGGTACGGGAAAAACGCTTGAGACAAACTGATCATTACATGGATTGACCTGCACTATTGCTCCTATATTTAGTAACTTATCTACTAAGTTAGTAACAACTAGTTTATCCGAATTTGTGAGATTAGGTTTGGTAGGACTAAAACTTTGACGTGGCTCTATCTCAAAATCTATCTTATAACCAGATATGATATCTAGGCACAGTTTGTCGTTAGTTATACTTTCCCATTCCGCCAGATAATCTTTTAATCTTCCTGCATATTTACTGACCGAATTTATTGTGGACGACTCCGAAACTGGTCCATGGCTGACCTCTGAGGAGTTCCGCGTTGGCTCCGGTAGCGTTGATGTTGCCCGCCGCGCTGTGGAGCATACGACGGGCGCGTGAAGTTTAAAGGTCGACGCGTTTGATACGAAGGCTGCTTGTAGGGATGAGGACGTTTCCCACTCATATATGGCCCATTAGTTTTAAGGATACTGCTCGTGGCTTTAACTTCCTTCATGTTTTGTTCTAAATTATCACCAAAGAGAAATTTTCCAGGTGGGAGCTTTGCAGAACAAAGGCCCGAATACTCCGGACGAATCATTTGTTTCATTCCCAACTTTCTTCGACTTATGATTTCCGAATTTACGATCTGGATGGATTTCCCAGCATCTAACAGTGGCTTCAGTAATCCCGGAAGATTGTTCTTGGCAACCACACCTACAGCGCGGTCCATTACAGTTGCAATTGCAATTTGAGCTCGCAATAGATTCTGCTGCATTACTTGCCATTTGAGGTCCATCGACTTTGAGTTAGTTGGTAGTCCATTCCAAATCTCTGGATTTACTGAAGGGACGCTCAAATGCTGACAATTTTCGGGGACTTTATATTGTTCCTTCCATTCGTCCAGAATTTCCTTGTTGATAGAAAAATTAGAAATTGCGGTGAAAGCTTTTGCTGTGGCTTGGCCTAACTTGGGTCCAAGGGATGATGATTCATTTAATTGATCAAGAATTTCTTTAACTTCTTCCGGTATTTCATCTTCCTCATCCTGGGCTTCAACTGACTCTACTTCATTTAAGATGTCTTGTATTTCGTCATCTGCATCATCCATCTCGGTGTCCACTTGATTATCTTGGGTGGCGGATGGAGGTGTAAATTGATTCGCAAAAGTCTTGAGCGTGTCCGTGAGTTCCTTGAGTGCGTTGGTCTGGGTTGTGGCAAAATTTTTTAAAGTCTCATTTTGAGCGACAAGTGCTGCTTGCATTGTCAATGATGAGCTTGAGCCTAAGTAAATTGTAAATTGTCATTGTATTTCAGATCTACTTAATCGTGTATATTATTAATTGTTTACACGTATCTTATAAGCTGTCCAGTGGACTTACATGGCTCGGCAGTGCCGGATTCTAAATTAATGAAATTGGGACTGTGTCTGTTGCGCAGTTTCCTCAGGCTCCTCGACCGTTGGATTTTGGCGACGTTTTGTCCGATCAGTCGATAGATTTATCGCATCGGGTTGGCCTGTGGCCTTTGGATTAGTTTTTCCCATTGTATGGGTATTCTGAGCTATAAATACATTTGGTCATTAAAAACGGATAAAAAAGGCATTTTCCTTTTGCTAGAAATAAACTGAAAAATAACACTTCCCAATTAAGTCTCCACAATATTTTATTTATTAATCTTACCTGTGATCAGACCTTTAACCTCAAATATTTCGAAGCGGTTGTTCGAGCATGCGGCAGTGCAGTAGTTAGAACGATGTCCGTGCCCCTAGGCCACAAGAAGAAGACTGACGAGCTGGGACAAGCAGACGGCAGTAGGAAAGCGGAGGAATGAGATGTTTTTTGTTTTTTGTGTGTATACCCGCTCTTTTGAACGCGTGGCCGATTGCCCCAGTCACCTGGAGCAGAACTTCAATAAGTGTTCTGGTTATCATACGATAACCCTGAAAGGACGAAAGTTAAGAAGAACAAATCTCAGTCTTGAGGTATCAAGTTTCAGGAATGACTGAGAATTCTAAATATGAAGCCCTAATTGATTCCAGGTACTTTCACCCCATTTGCTTTACTACTACTCCGAAAGAATCTTCATAATGGCGAAAAAAGAAATTGATTTACCCAAAACGTACTAAATGAATTGTTAACTCCAGGTTCTGGAAATATTAAGATTTTTCCTTTAAAAAATGCAATCTTTCTCCGGAGTAGAGTTATTAATATTAAAATCTGAAAATTGCAAAGACTTCCCTTAGATAACCCTTCAAGGACTCCAGTTAATCGAACAATTTAAGTCGGACTTCGCCCCTGCGGGGCTCGTCCGACTTTCTATTATTACGAGCGAATCTTCCTATTGTGCAGTCACAATTAAATTGAAGGAATACAGAAGTTCTGCAGAAAGCCTAATAATTTGAAGTAATATAGTTTGTTCAGACAGGAAATTCGTCATTCACAGAAATAGGTATTAATTTTTTTTCAAAGTCACCTTTCTTCTCTCTGATGATGACATGCATGCTCATAAGGGCGAATTTCCGATTCGCCGAAGAGCCAAAGCCCACGGAATAATAGGAAAAACGTGCCTTGTAATTCTGAGTTTGATGTTGATAAAAAAATAATGATCAGTTCGGAATTTCAGAATGGAGAATTAAGTGCACACTGGAACTGGAACTCTAGAATGTTCAAAGGAAAACGTAGGTATGCATCAAATTCAGTGTGGGCTCAGATCAATTTGACTGCGTCTAAAAAACACGTGACTGAAGAAATTCCAATTATAAACCTTTGAACTAATCATAAGCTAAAGGGAAGAGTTTTTTTAAACCAATTTTCATGTCCAAGCTACAGTAGGAACCTGAAAATGGAGCAAAAATCCTATTCCTCTATCCTTATTGATCGATTACACATCGCACATTGCCCCTTCCCATAAGATATTTAATATTTATGCTGTCGAGACACAATAATTCATTATCAAATGGCGTTTGTTTGCTTTCTGATTGTCCTTTCGTAATAAACAAACATTTTCAAGCTATCCATCCCTACCCAAACTGAAAATAAATTAGAAACCTAATATTAAGATGCAAGCACAATATTTGTGGAGTGCCTTCAAGCACCATTTTGTATTTCCCAATCAACCACCACTGAGACCACTGCCGCAACAAACGCCTTAAAGGTTAAAGTCATTATTGCTGCATTTTAATTTCAATTAAAAAACAAATTACGATTATGTTTGTTAGTTAATCAGCTGCAATCCCATTTTACCTTACCATCATCAATGTATCGTATGAGCGCTTACACACTTTCATTTATCTGTTTTTCACTGTGGAATGGAAGATGCACTTGTGCAACAATAGCGCATAAAAACACATAAACCATTTTGTATTTCCCAATCAACCACCACTGAGACCACTGCCGCAACAAACGCCTCAAAGGTTAAAGTCATTATTGCTGCATTTTAATTTCAATTAAAAAACAAATTACGATTATGTATGTTAGTTAATCAGCGGCAATCCCATTTTACCTTACCATCATCAATGTATCGTATGAGCGCTTACACACTTTCATTTATCTTTCTTCACTGTGGAATGGAAGATGCACTTGTGCAACAATAGCGCATAAAAACACAAAATTTTCGATTTTGCATATTATTTTTATGGGAACACGCAATTTTGCAGATAATAAGAAAACGATTTGCAGCAAAAATTCCCATGCATTGTACATTCCACTCTGTGCGAATTTCATTCCAACGAGATAGGCATGAATACGCTGTGGACACTCCACAGAAAAAAAATGCAACCACACCTGACTTTTGCCTTCTTTTGAATTGACAGTTGAGTAGAATGGATTGAATTGTTAGCAAATAACATTCTTTCTGTGGCCATTATCCCTCTCGCTATCCTATTGAAACAAATCTTTGAGGCGAGTCCATTGCACTATTTTTTTTAGTTCATTTGTAGTTTTAAAATGAGCTGTCTACCTGGTTAGTAAGGAATAAATATGCAGAGCAAAAACACTCTTCTTTCGTTTATCAAACAGCCAGCCGCATGACCTTGTTCTCGGTCGAGCGGAGTAAGATCATTAAAATGTGTTATGTACTTATACTCACTTACTTACTAATACACAATATAATGATGACGAAAAAAAAGCTTTTTAGAGTTTTTTTCAGCGTTCAAAAGATTTCGTGTAATGTAATGTTTGTAAGTTAAAGCGATAATGTATATGGCCGCCTGTGTGGTTTGTTAAGGTGTAAGGTGTAATAAAAATGGAAAAAAGAATCGTTTTTAGAAGAGGATCTTGCCCTCCATCTTTATTTTTGACTCGACAAGACAAGGTGTACTAGCTTAAATAAAACATTTACCTATAGGCATCATCATCTTACTTATTCGTAGTGCTTAATTGTAATGAGTAGGAGTTCTTAATGAAAAAGAACCTTGATTGAAGTAGCAGGTGAATTTGAAGTACAAATACATAAAAAATCTTTATCTTTGGATGAAGCATTGCCAAAAGTGATAGGTATTCCTTACAACATACCTAAGTAAGCAGTGCAGGGCAGGAGCAGAGGTGTTGTGGTTTGGTTTGGTTGTGTTGATGATGATGATTTGAAGGTATCATCAACCGTAGATTCCATCAAATTATTTTCAAAATATATGATTAATGGTTATGCAAATTTTTGTTTAGAACCCTACAATATTTTAAGCCTTTACTCTACACTTCAAGTGTACTATGAGAGGTCTAATCATACAAAACCCCGTCAATCAAATAATCAAGTATGAAAGTACTTTTGCGTAATGATGAGTGCCTAGCAAAAAAATATCCTTAAATGATGATGGAAAGACGCTTTCAAAGGCTCCTCGTTATTACAAATGTCAAATGCTTGCTTGTTGCACTACACACCTTTGTGTATTACATATTATTATTATTATGCGGTTGGTTGGGGAGTGGATTGGGTTGGAGTAGAGAAATGACTTGCATGTTGCCGTCGTCGCCTACTAAAAAGCCTCAAAAGAACTGCCCATGTCATCCACGTAATCACCGTCACTTCACTTTGCAGACAAAAAACTAAATTCTCACTTGTTTCCCGCTAATTATTAATGGCATAATTGGAAGTTTGAGCCAACAACCACCACAGATTTTATAAGCTCAACCAAGCACGTGCAAGCTTGCACTCTCCTGTCATCTAAAATGTAGCATTTTATGATGTGATGCAACATTTTCATTCAATTTGTGTGTCATTGTCATCCTCATTTTCATTCTGAAAATCCGTAGCGAATTACTGGATCACCTCTTTCTATTTAGCAAATTGCCGGTTGCGCACATTGTCATAATCATTATTCATCATTGCAACTTTTTGATTTTGACAGAAACACAATTTCATGGAATTTCAATTTCAGCCCACACACTAAACAAGAGTTGGGAGTTTTATGCATATGAAGTGAATAAAAATTTGCAACAAATTCATGAATTCAAAATTATTCTACATTTCTCAGAAGAGGATGTTCGCATTTGTCCACGCCACGATACAAAGATGTAAAATTGTAATGCAATGTCGCATTTTCCCACAACAATAATAAAAATGTCGCAATAGATGGATGAATGATGAATAAGTGACATTAGATTAGAGAACCTTATCGTTTTTACTTTCATTGCCGCAGCCTTAGCTTACCGCAACGAAATGTGAGACATCAATTTGTTTTGCCATTAGTCTTTACTTACAGTTACAATCTGACATGCTTCTAATGATATGATGCAAGCCACAGGCTCGGCTCGATTCGACTTGAGAGCCAAACCAAGCCAGCAAGTTTAGGCAGCACGCGAGGATGATAAAAGAAAACTTTCTTGTATCAATCAAAAATTGATTAGCACAATATTTGGAAACTTTACTAGCAAGTAGCAAGCAAGCCAATATATTCTATCTACTATCTATAATAAGTAGTAGTGGTAGTGGTTGTAGTTGCTTTTGTGACAAAAAATGGCATAAAAATGTTTAAACGTGAAGCGATTTCAATGATGAATAGAGTGTGATTGAGAAACTTTCCTGTCACCACAGTCATAACTGTTGTAAGTAATAATAACTCTTTCCTTGGATTGGAAGTTATATGTTCGTTGCAAATGTATTCAAACTCGCAAAAAAGCAATATCCACATCCACATTTGAAATTCAAAATTCATTCACTTCTCCGTCGTCACTCTCTAGGAATTTTCATTCATCAGTCAAGTGAAGCAAACCAAACCAAACCACTACGACTTTTTTTTTGCTTTATTGAGATTTCAGAGATATGCACTTTGCATATTATGCGGGTGGAGAAGAGAGAGAAGTGAGGAGAGTTTGGTGCAAATCAAGTTATCATTTATAGTGCATTGACACAAAGTTTGAGAAAGATGATGATAAAATGAGAAAAAAATAATGAATGAGAATACCAGGAGCAATGAGCACATCATTCTAGGTATTGCAAGCAAGCAAGTAGTAGTATCGTATCGCGCTCATAAAAAAGTGCGTAACATTTCTTTTCAACGATAATCGAATTGACGGAGGAGGTAATGATAATGATAATAATGATGAAAATTGACAAAAAAGTTGAAATTATAGTAAAAATAAAGAACATGCAATTCTTCTTACTGTCAAGCCGTTTTTTTTTCAAACGAAAATTTACAAAAATGAAAGCATGTCATCATCGTTAACATTGCTCATAGGCATTGTGTGCTGATGATGATGGAATTATGAGTTTGCATGTAAATCATATCTAGACATGACAATTTTCATTCACTTTTTTACAGACATGTACAAAAGAAAAGAAGTCGTTGAGTAATAATGGTTCTAATAATTTCCATAAAGGAGAGACAATAAAGGTGGAGAAGGGAGGCTAATCTGCCACCGCACATTGCATTTGCTACTACTACGGATACTACTACTACTTGCTTTAACTCAAGCAAAAATTCATTTTCAATGTTAAAAAAACATAGTTCAGGAGTTGGAGTTACCTATTCATTCACGTCACAACACTGCACCACACAACAGTTTGCAGCATACTTGTTGGTCTTGTTCCCTGTTCACTTTTTTATGCAATTCATTAAAAGAATGAATGTATGGAAGAAGGACATTTTACTACCAGTGATGGTAGAAAATCCTACTAGTTTAATTCGTAAAAAAAAGTACTTTAGCTCAGATTATTCGATTAGTTGAAATTGGGAGGATGGTGATGATGTTGATGATGATGAGATGTAGTGACTTGGTTTGGTTTACATCTACGTTATGAACAACACTGCACTACACAACAGTTTACAGCATACTTGTTGGTCTTGTTCCCTGTTCACTTTTTTATGCAATTCATTAAAAGAATGAATGTATGGAAGAAGGACATTTTACTACCGATGATGGTAGAAAATCCTACTAGTTTAATTCGTAAAAAAAGTATTTTAGCACAGATTATTCGATTAGTTGAAATTGGGAGGATGGTGATGATGTTGATGATGATGAGATGTAGTGACTTGGTTTGGTTTACATCTACGTTATGCATGATATGATATGATGATCCTATTGTGAGTCTCGAGTTCATTCATTTATTCATTCATTCATGCCTATTATTCCCTTAGCAGGTAGCCTTTTACGCGTCGTGCTTCGTCTTATAATTCATCGTACCTACGGGATTTACTATATTCTACACATTTAGAATTACAAACAACTTTGATCTACTCATCTACTCTACAAAGCAGTTACATTTTTTCGAGATTATTACGGTGAGCAGCATAAATTGAGATAATGTATGCAAAAATATTAGTCCTACACATTACGTTAGTCTGCGTGTTGGATTTCATTGCAAGTTCCTTGCCTTTTGGCACAATAACTCAAGTCCTGTCAAGCCAAAGAGTATCTTTTATTTCTTTCTCTTTTTCTGTCGCTTCAACAATTTAAGATGCAGAGCACAGCAGCCTTGTTTGGGCGATTGAAGAATAATGGACACATTCAAAAAGTCTTTAATACGCGAATATTTTGGATCGAAATCTCTATAATAATGAAGTTCACAAGCAACGAAATGATTATGAATGCATAAAATGAAAGAAAACGGTGATGTAGCTTTTAAGGACCTCCAACATTTCATTGATCTGATCTTTCAATGAACGATCCATTGCGCATTAGTTACTACTGCATACAAAGCTGATGAAAGTGCTTGTATATGAACATTGAAATAGGAACGATTGGAATTGATAGCAAGTTGAAAATATTTCTTGCAAACATGTTTTGACTGTTAAACTGCCATCAATTGTGGTCATCTTGAGAATGAAAACATAAAACATTGCACTTTTTTTACATTTTGCTAATCTTCATTCATAAACAATGCGGTATTTTCTTTCAATGAACTTAACAGTTTTACTGTATATACCTATACACGTATGTATCTCTGAGGAATTAACGCAATCTCAACTTCAAGTGTTGAATTTATAGAAAAATTGCTTCAGGGACTGAGATAATGCGATGAAATAACAGCATCAAAATGTCTGGCCCAGACAAGCCAGACCAAACTAGCTAGAAAAATCGAAGGTCCGGCCCGGGCTCGTAGTTTTGTACTGGCGGAACAAGATTTCAGTTAATTTATAACTCCTACAAGAATTTTTATGCTTATTTAAAAGGAACCTGAATCCTGAAGTCATTTCTTCTGCCACAAGAAAGCAAAAGCATTGTATCGCATATTATATATATATGATTAGTGGCATTTTGATATTTCATTATCAACTTCTCCGCTTTTCAGACAGGCTACCCGGTTCATAATAAATTAGGATTTCTGCAAGAAATGGCATGGGAAAAGTGAAACATGTCAAAGGCATATTTTTTGCCAAGCGGGTTAGAAAGGAGTGAAAGATGAAAATGACGTAAGTAATAGGTGGAACGTTCTTGCTCTTTCTAGATTTTAGATTCATAAGTCATGACCATCGAGAAAAAAATTAATTAATTCTTTAGTAAAAATAGCATTTTACACAAAGTGCTAAGTGCCCACCCACGCAAGAAAAACCCAAGAGTCGTAAGCAATGTGCCATTTTGAACAAGACTTTAATTAAAGCAACATCTTTCCCCTTGGCTTCGATTCAGTTCCAACTGCCACATCCCAGATTGCATCTGCCACAATCCAGTTTTTAATGCGTCAAAACGTATTAAAAGCAATGATACCTATAGCACGTGCAAAAGTGCTAACCTTTCTCCGTCTATTTATAGCCATGTAAAATGTTAATGAGGGATGATCTTAAATCAGGTGCTCAGCAAGGAAAATTATAACTTGAGAAATACGTACGATGAGATGGACCTGCTTAATGCGTTTAATTTAATCCAGATCAAGCATAAGCACCCAGACCCATACCATCCTTGATTGCAAATGAAATCATGGCGATCATTTTTTCACTCACTCAACTAATATGGCTGCGCTTGTGGTCGTGGTCGACTCGACTCTAATTTTCTAAGCAGCTCAGTGGATTATTCGGTTGATCTATTACTTTACTTTTTCATTGAATCCACTCGAGGGATTTATAAACCTATCCATTATTGAAAATCAGTGCAAGGAATAAGTAAGTATGATGTGGTGTACTTTGGCGTTATGGACGATTAGAGCGAACCAGAATATAGAATCGCCAAAATTACAAATTAAGGCCTTGGTTAACGACGTTTCACTTGTATGGGCTTTTGTTTTTCCTGTATTATTACTTCAGTTCTACGTGCGATATTTCGTTTAGAGAATACTCCGAGCGAATGTGAATGCGGGTGTAGGATTATTTTCAGTCATGCATAAATGATTTGTGTAGGATGAATGTTTTCAGGCTTTGAATGGGAGGGGAAAATCAATAAATCAAAATATAAAAGCATACGGTGCAAGTTTTAGTTCGCAGGTATGCAGAAAATTTAGTTCAATTTTTTTAAAAATTCGCCATAAACATTGATAGGAAGTTCACCTGTTCTACTAAAGTCTTTTGGGCAAACTTCAAGAATATTAATGCATTGTTCGATTAATACCATTCGTATTCCTTCCTAATAAAGTGGAGGCATTCGCTGTTTATGGGAAACTATTGAGAATTCGCAAATGCATTTTTGGGATGGTGGTCGTGCTAAAACCATATTTTGAATATTTTTTTGCAAACCCTCGCGGCTCCTTTGCAATGAAGATGATACCTAAATTAAACTAAACAAAACTAACTTTTAAAATGGTTTTGTTTGGTTTCTGCATATAGTAAGGTTCATACATAATCTACTAGTAAATCGAATCAGTTTTATTAACATGAGCTTCAGCCAGCCGTGGAATAATGATTTGTGCTGAAGATTGTAAGAATTTAATATTTTTTTTAGGTTTACTACTGCTGCCATATTACCCCTCGCTCTCTTCACGTTTTGGCTGTGAAGAATGAACCGAACATCAGACCAAGGCGTATGGCATGTTATTATCATGTACTATGTACAACTTTGAATTTGCAAACGAAACGATTAAGAGGAAACTTTAGTTTTATGACCTTTCGTTCGTGAAGCACATACTCCATTTCTGCAATTAAGTTCTCTTGTGATAATAAATGCATTGTAAATTGTTTTCTGCAAAATTCACATTCGTCTGGCCGTCTTGTTCGGGAAAAAATATCTTCTAGAATTGACTTGTCTTCGGAACGCAAAATATTATAAATTAAAATTTTCATGCATGAGCCTCACATAAAAATACAATGTTTTCGAGACACTAGACTCTAAAGTTATTAACGCAAAGCAAACATTGTCAATAAATCATGCACATTTTAACCAAATTTTAATTCCATGGACCGAACCGTGCAACAAACTCGATTTAGAGGAGTAAGTAGTTTGTCTCAGCAAGAGTGATACAACATTTATCCTTCTTCATCCATCCCACTGCACAACTTGTAATCCAAAAGTACTTAATAAATCTATAAAAAGCTCCTGCAGCCGTGAAACCCCGTTCCCTGCGTTCAGAAGGGAAAGGGGGACAATTTCAACAATAAAAAACATCCCTCAAAAATACACGAAGTGCAAATCTTGTCAGACTCCTCCGAACAAAATAAAAAACTAAAGAACTTTTCCTTGAAGATTGATGCTCCACATGTCATGCAGTAAAAAACGAAACTGCAGCTTTGACAAAAGAAATAAATGTTTGAATCACAAAAGCCCAATTATTAAGTCCATGTATAGCATGGCATTCATTCATACAGATCAAAACATCTAATCATATCATTTTTTAGAATTTGTTAGAAATGCATTCAACCGTTTTTTAAGCTCTCCATATTTTGAACTCACGTACAAATGTAGATTCAATAACCCTTTAAAAAATGCAAGAATGTGCGTCATTAAGCCAAAAGCCAACCATAATTTGCAGATATTAATATGCACTCCATCGACAAAATAGTTTGGCATACTACATTATTTTCGCGTAGGACAGACCAGACCAGGTCTGAAGGAAGCCCCTATGTTTCTTCAACCCCGTGAATTTTTAGTGCAAAATTAGAAGGAGAGATTTCACGGTGGTAATCCCTACATGAATAATGAATTCTTTGGCGACTCGTCGGCTGGTATTTTTATCTCTCGAAAATATAGTTTAAAAACAATTCATACATCAATTTGAAATCATCCATTTTTCATAATCCTTATACTAGTTACTGGTAATAAATAATTCATAGTTTTCTAATGAACCGCCGGCAATATCTAGAAAAGAGTAGATGGGGATGTTGTCAACCACAAAAATGGACTTTGGAAATAAGCAAGTCGATAATCTCATGTCTTCAACCTAAATACTTCATAACAAAATAATTAGCGATAGGTTAAGAAATACCAAAAAAAAATCTTTTCCTTTCGCTTCATTTGGCATTCAATTCGTATCACTAGATACCTTACCGAAGGAAATTGTCCGAATAACTGAGAATCCTTCCTCAACATCTATTTAGCATCCATTCTATTGAATATCAATTTCTCATCCATATGCATCCGTTTCGCTTGTCTTTGTCTCACTTTTAAATGATCGAGCACAAACACCCTCCTAATTAGTTACAGACTTTATGCGGGGAATGCTTTTCTGTTCAACTTTCCAAATTCAACTCAGGTGCAATTGCAATTGACGTATTCTACGTTTTTGTACGTGTGTAATACGGACAGAATCGTTAAATAGTCCTTACTCAATACAATAAATACGTATGGACTACACGTTATTGAATCCGATCATTTGGTTCTTCAAGTCATAAATATTTAACTGAAAATATCATTTGAAAAAAGTCCTTGTAGTATATTTCCACAAAGCGAAGTTTACATTTCCTCACAATAACTTTACCCAAATGACCCCTGCCTGTTGTAATACCTACTTGAGTTATTTTTGAAAAGTTAAATAGCTTTTATACATTTCATATATTACAAATCAATTGGTTAATTGACTTTACTCATACTCAGCCAATACAAGAAACTGCTAATGAACATTTTTGCGAACTAATCATGAATAAAAAATCATGGTGTGTGTGGCTCTTCAAACTTTTCCTATAATCTAAATTCAAACATCTCAATTTTCAATGACAAATCCTGCTTGGTGGCTTTGCTGTGGAAAAATATTCACTCGCTTAGGTTCATATGAGAATTAATTAGCGTCTACTTAAAAGGACGACCTAGTGAGTGGCTCTATTTTACAGTTCAGTTTAGGACAGTTCTCAAAATCGATAAAAAGTTGATAATGGCAAGACAAGCATTTATCGGAAATAGACCTCTTATTTTGGAATTTGCATATTTTAATCATGTTTTTCATTCATTGAGAAAGTTCGAGTTTTCAAAATGACAGTTATTAGAGAAGATGACCTTACGCCGACACCAAAAGTGTCAATGAGAAAATTGAGAAAGGAAAAAACAAAAAAATATTTTTCATGGATTCTTGTCTTAATTAACTTGTTATGCGTAAGTAAACAAAAAAAAACGCTTACCTTTCAGTGCGTAAATCCTATTTATCTGTTGCAGTGTTATACGGATGAATCTTTTTTTATTTTCTTGCACTTTGGAAGAAAATAAACAAAAACTT
>JAHZMX010000224.1:0-19150 GCA_027743895.1 Seira musarum
AGCACATTCCTCTAGTGCCGCTGATATTGAACCCTATATATATAGCATCTTGTAAAAAGGATGCTAGTTTTATTTGAGACGAAGTATGAGCGATAATATAGTGAATCCCATGGATGGGTTTAAAAGATTTTTTTATATGATTTACACACGTATGAACTTTGAAGGACCCAATTCACCTGCCTTGTATAGCAATTCCTCGATTCGCAACCCAACGCACTGCAGTACAACTCATCACATTAGAGTTTTGATTTGTTAAAATAAAGGAGACATCAGCGGCAAAAATCATTTATGCATTATATTAGTCAAGCACGTTCCTACCGCCTACTCACGTTTCCCCTCAGTTCCCATCCAATTCAATTTGATCCTTGTTTTTGCACGTATTGCCATGAAAAATACTTGCCCCTGCATTAGATCTGTTATCAGTGCAACGATGAAATTGCGACAGACAGAATAGTAAAAATATAATTACGTTTTACTCACTGTCAAAAATGATATTTGAGAATTGTACTTGAATGAAATATTGATGAAAATTAAGATTAAGTTGGAACATAGATTTAAGCATTACAGACACCTATGACAAGAATTACATAATATGTTGTGTTATTACTCTCAACATTGAGTAAATATAAGTTATTATGGTAAGGCAAGTTAATAGTTAATTGCTATTCCAGCCATTTTGGGGTAAATTGCGACAAACAAACAAGGATATACTTTCTTTCCTCAGTGACACTAGGACACGTTTAGCGGATCGTAAGCAGGAGAGAAGGTCCTCAAGAGAGCGTTAAAGTTGCAAAACATATTCATGAAGCACATTACTCTGCATTTACACATTCTTGTACCATATACTACATATATACTTACATAATATATTTTTACTGTCCTCCGCCTCCAACTAACCCTACTTCTTTTGTAGATTAAAAATATTCTGAAACAGGTCATGGCTTATAGTGTCGCGGTAATGGCGTATGTAGAATTAGCAATATTACAATAGAGCCAATTACTTCATTTATTGGACGAAAATTAAATTTTATGGTCAAACTCAAGTATTCTGAAAGGAATGTGCACTCCAACGCAAGGTAGCGCCATAGCTAGACGAATGGATTGGGAAAAAGCTCTAGCAAAGAAAAAAGTGGAAACTGGAAACTGTAAGTAAGAAGGTGAAATGGTGATACTTAGCATGGTTTCACACATAAGAATATTTGTTCCAAGACACACTTGTCTATACCTGAATTGCATGTAAATCACGTATTCCAATAACTTGAGGATAGCTTTATCGTAGTTAAAATTGATAAAATGTCAGTGAAAGGTTTCCAATGGGTTAACAAGTTCTTGTCACGATATCTCCCACTAGAGCGAAAAAATTGAAGCATTCATCTAGAAGCAAAAAAAAAACTTTTTTGTCAAGTTCTCCAAGTCAAGAAGCAAAGCCCTTTCAGTCAATGTATCCACTTAAAAATCTGTCTGACTTAGTATAAAATATTCAAGCTTCCCTTCAAAGTTCAAACTAAGTTCAGATCTTAAAAAATTCAAGAAGCAGTGTCATGAACAGACGTGACTGTACTAATCCCACGAAGTATCAGGCTACCCCCAAAGGGAGAGAAATATTTTACAAAACTATTCTTAGTGAAATATTTTGGCGTCAATAAAATCATTCTACACTTTGAAAATTATCGTTACAATTCACTCATCTTAAGTCATGCAGTCCATCAATGTATAGGTACATATCGTTTTGAATTTTGAACCTAACGCAGATATTAAGAAATTTTCCTAATTAAAATTTAATTTAGCGCGTTGTTGTACTGTCTTTTTTAAATACTATCACCCGAATATAACTGAATCCCAAAAACGAAATAATGTTAAGCCATTATTACAAAAAGATTCTTTGTATGAAATGAAAGAGATAGGTATATGCGTATATGCAATCAAAGTCATCGTTGCGCGAAGCCAAACCAAAAGAACAAATATGTACCCTCATGAACCACTGCCAGATTTTCTGTGAAATGAAATCAATAAAGAAAAGTTGTATCATCCTTGGTATCATCGACTCTTAACCCAGTAAGATGTGCTACGTATTCGGTCATATTTTCTCACGGCATCAAATAATGTATATATTATGCCTACGCACGATTAAGACAAGTATACAATTCTATGTTTGCGCGTAGAAAGGAAAATGGAAAAAATGACAATTAGAGTACTGCCAACTAAATTTTATTAATGGAAAATAACCAGGAAAAAGTCAAAGGTTTTTGAACTGTAGGTGAAATAAAAGTCATTTGAATGATTTATTGAAAAGTCAGTCTCGGCGAAATTGTAAGTTTGTTAATAATGAGTCGGTTTGAAAACTATTAAAGTCCCAATAGCATTGTGAGATCAAGAGGGTGATGCTAATTAATTATGTTATCATTGAACAATCGTTGATATAAGTTTTTATTGAAGCCATATCATCATCATTTTGCTAGATTTAATCAGGAAAGAATTTAATGAACGAAGATAATGTCTTACAGTTACAGTACGAACATTCTTTCGACTAAAGTTGTTGCTAACTGACTGTTGTGAGATGCCTAAATTATTCATATGAGATTGGAAAATAATGAAATAAAGCCATGTACTTCGTCTTCAATGATGAACGAAATAATGTACTTGATATTATTTAGTCAGTTATAAAAGAAAAAGAAATACATATATGGTACATACCTGGTATACGTTTTTAATCAAAACCAACGGGGGAAGCACCAAAAGAAATTCAAACAAACCTCTCTGTAATGTAAAACCTAATTAACGAAGGAATTTTTATTAAAAATATCAGAAAACCTGAGGGGGTGATGACACATCGACATTATATACGGATGCTAAACGAATAAAACTGAAAAAAATACGTACCTAAAAGAAGAATGGGGAATGTTTTTTCACGAATACTTTTGAATTTGGTATCAAATAAACTTCAGCAAGAAAGGTTTGGTACTTTCATTCAGCTTATATTCCCAAAACAAGAAAGCAAAGATGAATTATGTGGAAAATCAACAATGACGCATTATCAGCTCCATATGCAGAGAACAATTCCATACCGTATGCCTGACAAAGTGAATTTCTCATAACTTTGCGGGTTTGCAAAGTTTATAATAAACAGGCTGGCCAAGTGAAAGTGAGTGAACGTTTTGCAAGGTAGAAGTTTAATCTAAGTCCGTAAATCTTCACATTTCCCTTAATCGCCCCAACTTACAACTTTTTCCACTGTTGTTTGGGAGTGAGAAAAAGTAGTTTTCTTTTTATAATTCTGCAGGTTCTGCAATGCATGTAGGTGATTCATTGTTTCGG
The DNA here is from genome assembly GCA_027743895.1 of Seira musarum. NCBI lineage: Eukaryota > Metazoa > Arthropoda > Collembola > Entomobryomorpha > Entomobryidae > Seira > Seira musarum. Next base: position 3,316 of record JAHZMX010000224.1, read on the forward strand.
GCAGGATCGGAAGACATAAAACTTTATTATTATCATCATTATTATAAAGTGCTTTCCATCTAAAAAAGTTAAAATATAACAACGCTTTGAATATGTTCAGCTTCAGTCCGGCCTCTTTCTCTATTTCCTAATTCTTTTAATGCAAGCAAACTACTACGATATATGGAGACTGCATAAAACGTCTACTTCTCTTTGGTAGTCAGGTGTGCGTAAAAGTTGTGATGAACAAAAAAGTCTTGCTCGCTCGTAGAAATACTTCTTGATCCTTGTTTCAAGTTAAAAAAAAGTACATCGCCCTAAAATGGGAAGTAGAGAGCAGCTTGTAAAGCGAAAACATGTTTCAGATTCACTTCTTCGACTTTTACACAAGTGAAACTGATATTGCGAGAAAGAAAGACGCCTGTTTGCTTGGCTGCTTGGCCGACCAAGCGAAAGTGAACTCAAGTGTGATGGTACAAAAGAATGAAAGAGTGAAGAACAAGAAGAAAAAGACGAGCGAGGGGTGAAAAACAAGTCAAAGACTTGAATGTCAGCTAATAGCGGCAGCCGGAGCGTACCTAGTCAGGTGCTGACATGAGCTTGGAATGATCATTTCATGTGAGAATAAACTACGTGAGATGGAAAAGTATGAAATGAAAGTTGAAATAACGAGACTATGCCGATAAAAGAAGGTATGTAATGTAAACTCCTTTTGGTGTGCGCCAACATAAGTGCTACTCTGTATTAAATTCCAGAAGGGTGCAGGACCAACGACGTTTTCTCTTCTTTTTTTTTGCAGAAACAAAAGAGGGATATTAAGTTCTGTTCAAAGAAATCCCGAATCCTTCATCGCTTTTTTGTTTACCATTGGAGAAGTAAGGACAAGACACCTCGAAAAAATGGACTGCCAAGAATAGAGTCAAGAAGAGACCAAAGGTCAAATAGTAGTCAGCCCATAGTCATGTGCGGTATGATAGAATACGCACAAAAATGTAGGTAGCACGCTTCTGTTTGAACGGATATCAAAAATGTATTTTAAATTATGTTCATTCTGAAAGCATTCTTACAATTTAGTGGTTCACCGGAACTTATCTACACCTTTGCTCCTTTTATCTTGATGATCATCGGCGAATTCTACGATCTATCAACTTTTGTCATTATTTAGCACCATCGAGGATCATAAATTGCACGTAAGCCCAGGTCCATCTTTACCTTGTGCTTCTGGTATTCCTGCCCTTTCTTCTCAGCTGAGGAATGCAATAACTTTTATGGCATGATACATAGATTTCGTTTAAAAGGAAAGCAATAACTTTTCCTCCATTTACTCGCATCCTTCTGAGTTTTCTTTTTACCCAGAAAATGTAGCAATGAGGAAATTAAGTTATATTTATGAGCATGTTGATCTCTAAATCTACGAAAACGGGATTTTTTATTACGTGACAAATAAAGGCAAAATATTTAAGAGGGCAAAATTTTGCTTTCCTGCTTCCTTCTGGTAATGGCAATCTGAGAGGTGGACTTCTAGCCTAGCTTGCAAAAATGTGTGATGCTGTTTGTGCTCTCTTTTCGTGCGAGAAAGTTAAATTGTCCTGGGGCTCCGATATGATAGTGTAAGAAAAGAACCCTTGTTCCATATTAAAGCTCGAGGAAATTAGATGTCTCGCTGAAAAAAAAACACTTTAAATCCTACAAGCAGCGCCGGCACTTCTCACAATAAAAACAAATTGGTATTTGAAGTAGTGTCAACGGTTTCCTTCCGAGATTCTATCTGAAGATGTAATGGAGTTGTAATTTGAAACGACAAGAAAATGTAACAAGAAAAAATTTTAAAAGAAAATAAAATACATGTGTTATCGAATGTCAAAAGAAGACTTTTCTACTTTTGATGATCTATCTGAAGATGTAATGGAGTTGTAATTTGAAACGACAAGAAAAGGTAACAAGAAAAAATTTTAAAAGAAAATAAAATACATGTGTTATCGAATGTCAAAAGAAGACTTTTCTACTTTTGATGACAAAGGGGTGCATGAGTAGAGTTTCACAGATGAAAAAAAAACAAACTTGTTTCAGTCTTTTTTCTACTTTGTACTATAAGAGCTTCAAAATTTGTCATAGAAGTTCTTTTCAAGTACAATTTTGTATAGAGTATAGAGGAGCACCCAGTGTCACTCTTTTATCATGGCATTATGAAGTCTTCATAATAAAATAAGGTTTCTTTTTTCTTCGTACTCTGACATTTTTTGTTTCTGTAGTAGATCATTTGTATTGAATACGATTTAATGTTTTGATCGTATCCGGATTGCATATTTCAAGGCGTATATGTAAGATATAAAGGGCTTGCAATCACTGAGCAATGAAAAGTAAAAACCGTTACAAAATCTCTTCTCTTTAACTTTCTAGTGATGGTATTTATTGAAATGGAGCAAGATTAGCGCTAGAATTTCAGCATAGAAAATAAATTTTTGAGCACTTGCATTCTTTGTTATAAAAAGCATCTATGTATTCCTTCTTCTTTTCCTGGTTCTGATTCTGACTGAGCCCTGAGAGCGTCTGTAGCCCTTTTCGAAAAAGAAATACAATCCAAATTCGGAAATACCACATCACAGATGCAGTAGTGCCTTGTGGGGACAAATGACAAGTTTTACTGATACATACTTTTTGTAGTTTTTGCGAGCGAAAAAGTTTATAGATAAAGTAAGGCTTATAGGTATAAGATATTCAACAAGCTTTATAACGATCATCAAAAGACAATTCAGTCTTTATTATTTAGGTAAAACATCTCTTGTGATAGCTCGTCTCAGTCAGTCAGCGAGACTCTGAGCAAGGATAAAGCCAAGCATATTTTATTAAAATGAGCCCGTTCATTCAGCGGCAGCACAAAGTAGGCAAGCCATTAATATTCAGAAGAACTTTCTTTCTTCGCTAAAATGTTTAGTCTGACAATAAGTTTGAATGATAATTTTTTGCACCAGAGCAAAAAGGACAGTCAATATTAATAAGTAAAAAGTCAAAACGCACACCTACCAAAAGCGGTGAAAAAATACAATGATGATGAGTAAAAGCAACAGCCTAAACGATTCCATTACTTCAATAGGAGTTTCGAACTTTTTGTGGTAGATCAACCTGGTCGAAAGAAGATATTCCCGAGACCGTTTCAAAGTCCAAGGCATCCCGTTATGGAATATGTAAATGTTTTCTTTTTTAAACGAACATCTGAATGCGGGAGAAAAGGCAACTTTTGTGTGAAAGAAAACTTTTCAATATTTTCGGGAAATAACTGGTACCGACTGGCGAGAAACTTTAAATAACGCAAAACTTTTTCCTCTCTTCTCCATGAATTACATCTTGCTTTTGTGTGTAATACACATCATCTTCATCTCCCACAACATCCATAAATCCAACATCCACTTTTGGCTGATTTGAAAAGCAGCCAGAACATTTATTATCTCATCTGCGGATGAGAAAGATTAAGACTTTCGCCTGAATATACATGGCCGTGGTGGTATGCGGCGGTAACTACACGTGTAGTAATGTAACTGGAACAAAGTTTATAGCAAATGGTTATTATGGATAGATAATCATCATGACGGCCTAAAAAGTCTGACGTCCCTTCGCAAATATTTACACCTCTTGTGAACTCATAAACTGACAACCCTCTCGCTGATATGGGACTTAACCTGACTGAGCTCTGAGAATGCCCATGTATCCCGTGCTCAAATCCCAGAAAAAACTAACCATGTTGGCAAATACGAAGACCATCACATTTGCCGCATATCTAGAGACAAACTAAGGAAGCTTTGGACATTTCCCGAAGTACCCTTGTAGAGCATTCTTTGAAATACTCGGAATAGACATTTTTATTCTCAAGAAAATACGACTTCTTTTTCTATACATCCTCTGCAATCTACATTATTTTACTAGGCCAACTTTTGCTCTAACATAAACACATCGTGGTTACGAGCACTTGCTCTTATGTTGTCTCACTCCCTTCTCCTAAATCCATTTTCTTTTGTGCGAATACCACTACTTACCATTGCCACTACTACTCCTATGATTGCATGAAGAAACTTTCTCTGTCCGCAAAAACCAATTCCAACTTTCACTTATTTCTCTATGGTCCTCGATCCTGGGGCTGGCTATTTTTTTTACAAAATAAAATATTCTTTACGGTTCATGATGACAATGACCCTTAAATGCTTTCTACATAAACGTTTCATCATCATGATATGATCGTTGCAATTTTAAAGCAAAAACCTTCTTTGCCCTTAGGAGAAATCAAATTTCCGGGAAAGGAACAGTAATCGGGAAAAGCCTTTCCTTACAAGATACTCTCATGACTTTGGTCCATGCTCAGTAAAAAACGTCGATTCTAAAAAACTTGCGAAGCAAATATTTGGTCACGGCGTATTTTCGTTTATCAAAATAAACCCAGAATAATAAATGTGTCCTATAAGATAGGTTTTGAATACATATAAGGTAAACGGGTTTTCGGTTTCATTTTTATACGTTTTATGCTTACTTGATTTCGTCTAGCTTTTTAAATGATCTGCAAAGACTTTTACAAAAAGATTTTCATTTCACTTCAGCTTTTTACGTTAATATCTTGAGTAAGTGGCTTGTGTGAGTGTACATGTGAGTTCTCTTCTAGTATCATTACTCTCAAGAATCATGCACACTTTCAAAATTCTACAATAAGATCGATAAAGAGAACGTTAGCCTCTAAAAATGCAAACCACGGAAATGATCCACTTAAACCTTAAGAAAACATGGAATCAACTTGATGTGCACTCTGCACACATATCTGAACAGCTTCTTTTCTGTAGAGCTTTAGTAAGAATGAATAGTCAAACAAAAAATTTGCCACAGCCAAACTCAACTCACTCACTTTCTTTTTTTTTCTCTTCGACATGACACGCTTCGCAGGCATCATCCCTTGCCTACTACGATGCATGTAAATATCTAGATCTCTATAAAAAAAGCTTTCTCAACGTCACTTTTACGCTCCTTAAAAGTTCAATCTTCCGACTATGCCACATTTACACGTAAAATACCTACACACTTTAATTTAACAAGTTTGAAAACATGAGTAGGTAAATAAACATGCATACATTATGATGTGATGGCCTACTGATACTATAACAATCCACGCTTAACATGAACAAAACAGTTGTTTATCATTGTGTTGTTATTCATGTTTATCATTTGAATATTTTCAGACTCCTCTAATTCAAAGGAGATGCTTTTTTATACCTTCCGATTGATTCCCTCCGCAAACCTAGACTAAAACCACATTGAAACTTCTTCTGATGCGCTTGTTTGCCCGGATACTTGTACATGTCTCTAATGTTTATAAGAATTTTGCTTCTGAAGCATTAGACTCCTAAATAAAGATCCATAATATTTCTTGAGTTATTTAAAATGCTTCTAGATTCAGCACTTTCTCCAGAACATACATGATAATTCCCATCGCACATTGAAAAAATGCGGGTACGTGAACATTATTTTTTATTCATTATTTCTTTCGATCTCCTTTCAAAGGAATAAACTTTAAAAGATGCATTACCTCGTCCTCTTCATTTTTTTGCATGGAGAAAAATGATTGGAAAGAAATTGTAGTTCACGAACTAGGTATTCATGTTTCGTTTTTGCTGTTGTTGTCTAGTGCTTTATACATAAACTGGGGGAAAGTGGATCACAAAAAAAGAAGCCTTAGCTCGGCAAACTCCTTTAAACCCTTATATCTCTAGAAACAAAATAAGCGGATAAAACTTTTAGGTTGATCTAATGCCATTGTGGTACGGTGATGCGTAATACTCGTATCTCTGCGAGAGAAACGGTTGCAATGAAGTAAAATGTAATGTTCGCAACATACGTTTGATGTGATGTTTGGGAGAGTTGAATGAACATAACGAGATGTATTGGTAAAAAGAGAATGTAATAGTTTGTCTATCTTATGTGCTGATGTGAAATGTAATAAATAGGAAAAGAAATGGGAAAGTGAAAGTAAAAATGAAGGAACAAAAGCGTTGGAATGCTCTAAAGTAGGATGTAAGAGGAACTGTCTAATGGAAGATTCTCTTGTTTTATTCCCTTTCTCCCTCTGTCTTCAATCGTGCTTTTTTCATTATATTACATTGCAAACTCTTTTTGTTTTGGAGCAGAACACAAAAAAAAGAAGAGAAAATAGAGGAAGCGATAGATTTACTGAAGTAGTGTGCAATATTAATGCATCACCGTTTCCCTTCCATCTTTACATGTCATATGGACCTTAACAAGCCAGGAAAGTTTTTTGAGGAGAAATGAGTTTCATAGCGAGACTTCACTATAATGTGTAGTTTTGTCGCGGTTTTAAAATGAAAGTTTTACGCTATCATTTGTTTAAGTAAAAGGACGATCTATAACCAATGCCAAAGTGAAGCTATCTCCTTTGAGCATACATGCACGGTTCAGAAACCAAAGTTTTTTTTGTGGGGGCTGCTTGCTTTCTTCTTGGACAAAATACACGTTGCGTACCGCAAGACGCTGAGAGGGAAAGTGAGACGCTTTGAAAGAATCAAAATGATGTTGTTTGGCAGCAATGAAAAAATAAGCTAAACTACTACATAATACGAGCATGACTTTACGGCAGCATGAATGGGAAAATAGAGCGTACAAGAACACGAGAACAAAGAAAAAAACCGAAGCAAAAAGCACTCAACATATTTTTATGAACTCGGAGGAGAGAGCAAAGAAATATTCTTAGTCTACAACAAAGTAAAAAATGCAACGTAAGTGTACAACGTAACGTTAGGCCTGACTGAGAGATGCGAGGAAAAGGAATCAGATTTCTATGTTTGCTCCCAAGAAGGAATATAAACGGGACAAAACTCCTTTTTCGAAAAAAAATTCCTCACTGTTCTGACGCACAGTGGTGGAATGGAACTAGCTAGCTGCTGTATTCAATAGAATTTGGAACCGAGTCAGAAAGACACACGTACAAACGGCTAGAGGGAAAAGAGAGGAATGAACATTACGATAAGTATGATTATACCTTTTTTAAGGGCGAAAACAAAGCAAAAAAATGTGGGCCTTTGGAGGCTGTACTCTGTGTCTAGCGTGTTCCAGTCCAGCACAGTTTTCAACTGTAAGATAAGTAAGGAAGAAAAGGGCACGGAAGAGCGAAACATTTTTTCATGAAAAAATACTACTACATTGGAAATTGCTTTCCTCCTCTTCCATTACAATTTCAGATATGATACTGGTAAAAGTTATATGCGGATTGTGAGATATGCGTCAAAGAGAGATGGAAAATGTAAGTAGGTAGCATGTATTACTTTTTTTGTATCATCTCTCCAGTTCTCATCAAGTAATAACAAAAAAAGTAGAGGCTTGGCAGCAACATAACAGAGAAGAATTGTTGAGGACGAGAAACAGTGAAAACGTGAAAACTAAGGAAAACGCTATGCAATGTGTGTTCACTTTAGTTCAGATGTAGCATGTAGGTATTGTTAAAGCTGTTTGGCCAAGTCAAGTCAAGGCGTTCTTGATAAGTACTATTTGTATTTCCACACTTTTGGATACACTTTTTGCCTTTTTCTGCATGCACCCACTCATAAACGCTGCTATATTTTCGCACTTAACATAATATTTTGGTTGTGATCCTAAAAGAGTACTTCAACGATCGCGGCTTTTCCTGGACTATTGGTCCAACAATAGTTGGTACGGCTATGGTAAGACTTCTGCAAAAATGACTTGCCCACTACTACGTGCCGGGTGCACAGTATGGTTTAAAAGTTTTTGATAAATCCATTGAGCAATGAAATAAAAAAATCCCTGATTAAATATGAGTACAGCAGCAGCTTAATTAACTTCTCTGGTGAACCTGAGAGAACGAGAAGTAAAGGGGGAATGTTGTTGTATCTTTTTTTGGCAAAACTTTAGATCAATCTTGGAGAAACAAAGATAATAAGCATGGTAAAAGAAGATTGACCAATATGTACAAAATAAAACTTTCTCGTCCACATCTGCATACGTTAAGGGCTACCTTAACTTAACTGAATATGATGACGAAGTGGATGGACTAAGTGTACCTACTTAGAATCCACTCAGAGAGTAGCAATAAAAACTTCACAATGGTTGCAGACTAGAAGAACACATTTCCCGTGTGCCAATGCTGAAAGTCTTCTTACTTATGTAGGGTAAAAGAAGTCAGAAGCAAAAGCGAAGCAACTTCTTCAATAGGCTTTGCTCTGAATGAGTCTTTGAGCTCAATCTCAAGTCTTCGGATTCTGCTGCCTCTGCTGCTGCTGTTGGAGAAAGAGATGACATGCAAGCGAAAAAGATGGAATGGACGAGCAAAAGAAAATTGGAAAGCAGAAGAGTGTAAGCACGCAAAGAGTGAACATGCCGCTGCCGTTGCTATTTGTTTCTGTTTTATAGATATGAGATAGTATCATCGCTCACACACAACACAACTAACAAAGCCAACATCTCCGCTATTTTGCTCATTCGTTCGCTTGCCATTAGTTCGACTGATTTAAGGGGGAACAACGCAAATGAGGGAGAAATAACGCTGCAAACTACAGAGCACCATTACGGTAATGAACTTTTCCATTTCCTGTCTAAAAAGAGAACTATAGCTTAAAGTACAAAAGTGCATTTATTTTAGCTCGTCCAATCTCTGCCTAACAATTACACAATAATGGCGGGAGGAGCAATAATCGTTACACAATAATTCGTAATAATAGATGAAAAAGATCATCCTCAATTACTACTGGCATTTGTGGGACTAATTGACAATTACAGCCTAATGTCCCAATTGAGGCTACCTCTGTGGTAGATTCCCACCAAAATGTAAAGCTACATTCTTTCATCACAATTACGAGTATGTATAGAGAAAAAGACTTTCTTGGCTGGCAAAGTCTGTTTTGAAATATTGCATTGAGAAAATAATTTGAAAAAAAAGTTTATGCTCTATAGACGTAAATCTTGAATAAATTCCATGCATTGAATAATGGAGTACAGTACACCAGCCAGGATCATCATCATTACTATATAGTAGACTCAAATAGCTTGAAACAAGTAGAGAAAGTTTTTTCATCAACTTCATCAATCTTAATCAGAGAAAAATCATTTCGGAAACTCATTGGTTTGATTCCATGTTTCCGTTGCTTCAGTCAAAGAAAAGTCTCAATCCGCAACAGCAGTAAGTACCCAGTTCAGTTCTAGAGTAGTAGTTGTGGCAGTTGAGTGAACATCAAACTCTTTTTACTCGGAACAGAAGAGGCACATGTTTTTTTAAAGAACAAAAACTCTCTCTTCATCTTCTCGAACGAAAGAGTTTTCTATTGTTTCTTTTACTGAGCAGTAGGCGCATATAGGCCTTCTTTGTTCCAGGAATATAACAGTATTTTGAGGAGGTAAGCTTGATGAATTGATACGGATTTATTGAGATGCTAAGTGGCTACTTATGTGTTGTGAATGAAAAGCGCCGCGAAGTCAAGTGAGGACTGAGCCTTAGCGTATAAGCATGAAATGAAGGAGGCGAGTGAAAGTTCGTCTTATATTATTCTGAGTAACTGGTGAAAAGTCCCTGTCCCTGTGGGTGATTTTTCTCCTTAGCATGCCAACGTGAAACCTGTTTTGAAAATATGTTTCTACACTTTGGGTGACAGCATTGCTGCATAATTTATTCACAAAAACATTTGATGAGGCTGTCGTCTATAAATAAGATTAACTTTACTGAAATCGCTGAGCACATCTAATTTTTATTGACTTTCATCTTCAAACATCAAAGTGTCATACAGTCACAGCAAATGATAACCATTTACTTTGGCCGAAAAGAAAAGATGAAATTATTAAAGAAGCTTTTTCTCATAAGTGCTCGGAACGTTCTCATTAATTTAACTAAAATGTATGTATGAGACGATATTCCGGCGTGCTTATTCTTTACAGTATACTGAAGTATAGTTATCGTAGTAATTGCGTTACATTTGCAAATGATGGTGATTTAGAAGAGCTCGATTTTATTGTCAATCTTCTTGGGTAATTCCATTAAAAGGAAAGGGCTTGGCTTCCATTACCTGACACTTCAAGTGGTAGTTGTCAAGTTGTTGTCGGCTTTCACATTGTTGTCGGTTTATCCCGTAGAGCCGATGATGATGCTCCTTAGAGTGTCACTGAAATCGCTATAGTGTACCAGATGGAGATAAATTAGTTAAACAACTCTTGGCTCTTGACTTTAATTGTCTTATGAATTTCAGGGGAAATATGGAACGAGCTTGTTTCGACCCTTACGCATAGTACAACATGAAACCAACCTATCATCAAGTCAATATGGCAAAGTAACATTTTTCACCAGGCCAAGTGAGGAAAAGGAGTTTGAACAAATTCATCATGGTCTTCTTAACTTTATAAACTGCCTACAATATATAAGCCAGAAAAAGAAGAGCATCAATCGCATCGCGTTCCTCGTTGACTTGCTTTCTCACTATTCTCTTCTCACTCACTCCGCATGCTATTCCACGAATCCATGCCATTATTGCGGTATGGTCTCTAGCTATTTTGTTCATGTTCACCATAATCAAGCCTGGTCTGGTCTGGTCGTCCAGAGAGCTCGTTTGCTCTCCTAACTGCACACCAAATTTACAAAGTCAGCTGACCTGGATGATTAAGCAAGTGAAGTGCGACCGCGTGACCACGTAAAGTGGAAATAAATTGTGAAAACGCAACTACTCGAATTGTGAACATTTAGACACTTATGCCTTGACTTTTTGTGCTTTTATGTATTTATAAAAATATTCTACAAAATTATAATAGAATTACAATTAAATAGTCCTGTTTCTCCAAATAAGAGTGAAAACTTAACTGTGAAAATCAATGATCATCATCATTCTTTTGTGTTTTCACGTTGTTGACGTTTCAAGGGAAATCACGTGACGGTGACACTATGACTGATAGCTGAATGAGGCACATGGGAAGAAAAGGAAAAGTTGGATTAAGAGTTGGGACGACAAGGATAAACTTGGATTTGAGAAGAGCACACAGTTATTAAATTCGTGTAAAACATAGTCAATGGCCCTTTGGTGAAAGGGGTCATTTCACACCTTTCGCTTATATGTCCACTGTTGTAGCTCTCGGTCATTTTTGCGAGGTTCATGGGCCCCGATTAGTTTTCTATACTATACGTAACATCAACGAGCCTCAATTTGTGAGTCAGTGTCCAGATTTAAAATTTTGTTCAGGCTGTAAAGCACCCTTATTGGAGGGCTACATCTCTACAGTACAGACAGTCCAAAGCACTGCACCAGATCCTCCATCACCTGCGGCAAGGCCACTCAGAGACACTGACAGAGATGATGAAGGATCGCCAACTGTGACAAATTCTCACAGCGCACCCTCAGGTTTCTCAGGCAAAAGTTTGAGGGCATCATCATCCTCTCAGCATTTATCTTCGATTGCAAATACAACTGCTTCGGGTGGTTTTGTAAGCCGGGGAACACTCACGAATCATTCCACAGGGGTCAGCGGTGCGGGAACTGGTGCAAGTAGTTCAAGTGCTAACGTAAGTGCCAGTGTGACTGCCCCCTCGTCAGGAACCCGGTATTACTGCAGGTAATAAAATGTTATATAAAATAAATCATAAAATAAAATAAAACCATGCACATCATATGAATCGCTCACTATCAAGAAATCATGATCGCCCAACTTGTGAACTTAAGATAATTATAACGAAAAAAACAATTCGTGAAGGCATGAAATACATTACTATCTCTTATATTAAATGGCTATTTGGTAATCAACATTTTACGCTGTTATGAGACAAACACGGAACAATTATGAATTATTATAAAACATTTACTATCTCTTATATTAAATGGCTATTTGGTAATCAACATTTTACGCTGTTATGAGACAAACACGGAACAATTATGAATTATTATAATACGTTAGACAGTTTAGACTGAAGGATTCTGTACAGTATACTGAAGCAATGAATGATTTTTGAAAATCAACGCTGTGCACTTTTAGCGATCAGACGAAATGAGGGGCTTATTTTGAGATACAATTATGACTATGACGCGCTCTGGAGCTGTGGACGTAGTGACACTTGTCCTTCTGATTTCACATTGCTTGGTTGCAGCCGCCTTTCTTTTCTGTTGCTTCGTAGGATCGTGGCTGTACTGATGGTTGAGTCGATTTTTATGCCTATGCGTCAGGAAACCTGTGAGAGATGATTACATTAACCGTTAGAAATAATATGTTTTAGAACATAACAATTTTTCAAGCTAATTATAAGAGCAAAAACATTATTTAAGTTTGAAACATCCAGGATGCTGATGCTAGCAAACCAATGGATTGTCTGATTCATAGTATTTTTCTTTTTTTAACTCTCCTCCAATATTGCCGAGGGCTTTCACTCATTCCAAATTGGAAGTCCATTCTTGAAATGGTACGAATATCAGCAATAGAATAGTAGTCCGGTATTCTCAGTAGGTCATAGTAGGTTCGTCGTTGACGAATCTAAATGCTTCATACAATTGTTCATTGTGTCGCTCCATAAAGATGATGTAACTCCAACGACCAGAAATAGTGTAGGTCATATTCTTAGTGGTACCCAGACTGTAAAGAATTAATTACAAATAACCTGCTGGTTTATGCCGTTCTGATGGAAGAAGAATGGTCAATGTCGCGTGTGGGATTTTACGCGTAGTGACTCTCTGGCAGATTCGTACAAAGAATACTTATTGAAAGGTGTTGGTCATGTTGTTAATTTTGCTGCAAAAAAGAAGACAAACAAGTACAAAGGAATCTCCTCCCAAGGATACCTATTTGTACCATTTGCTGTTGAAACGTTAGGACCCTGGTGTGATGAAGCTCTTGAACTAATAGATACTATAGGAAAAAGAACTAGAGCTGTTAAACAGGGATAACGACGTAGCTGAACAGAGTTAACGGCGAGAGAGCTGTTCTCAGAATACTGTTTTAAAATCTGCAAAGTTCCAGAGGCTGTCAAAGAAAACTGCTCCTTGCACTTGATCCCACGAATCATGCGCATGAAAAGCATTGTAACACGTTTGCATTTCATGGAAAGAATTTGAGGAGACCTGTCGAATGAGACGTCACACGCCATGTTCCATAAAAAAAAGATTTAACCGCCCGTTGATGGTTAACGAATTTCAAAAAAATTAAAATCAGTAAAATCAGTTATTCTCAGTATTTCAAGGGCTTCCGAAAAAGATATTACAAGCCATATGTTGTAATGAATTCCTGCCGTTGACACAGTTTAAAAACTGTCCAAATCTCAAATTCACAGTGTGGCTAAGTTTTTCATGGGCATTCGAATAAGCTATCACTAGCCATATGTTCCATTTGAAAAAGAATTTCAATCGTTGACTCTGCCGCTAATAGTTGACCTAAAATTCTGAAAAGAATTGGGGTTCCATCTCAGCACACAAGGAAGCTTTGTTACAAATTTGAGGTCAATCGGTGACCTCTTTCGAAAGTATTTTATTTACTTTAATTTTCTTTTTACTTTGTGTTGCATTTTGATTAATCATCAATGTATCAATAAAATTACAATAGCATAATAATAGCGAATAGTTAACATACGATAGTTGTAATTCAAATTTGTATATTCTTTCTGTTGTTTAACCTTACAGCCACAGCAATTACGACCATTCTCATTTGTCCCATCTTCAAACGTGCATTTCTCGAACGCTGTCCTGTGAACTCAGTCCCAGTAATTCCGTTGCATTTACGAGTTCAGATATATGGGTGATTGGAACTGCATTCTCGCTCAAGGATTCACAAGCACGTGGATTTCACAGACGGTATTGTCTCATTTTTACATTCCTTCCTGAAGTACCTCAATGTTGCAGGGACCCTGACACTTTGGACCAGGAAAGCGATTGTGGAACCGACGGAGGGGAAGGAGGTAGAAGTTCAAGTCATCCCAAACAGAAAAGCAGTTCTAGTAAGTCATCAAAGAAAAACAAGCCACGTATTCCCCAGCAGCATAAACCAGGCTGCTCTTCAAGGGATGACTACTATTCAGACGGAGATTTGAAAGGGTATGGTGGTTATTACGGTGGATACCCGTCGTTAGTCCCGTATTACGATTACATCACCGAAGAATTTTACAACATTGCCAAAAATCTTCAGTCTGAGTGCGATAAAGTTTATTTTAAGGAGCAATCAATATCACCCCAGAGGGCATTACGATTAAGCGCATTTTTAGATGGTTCTGTACCGGGATCATCACTTCCTGCGGGTGCCAGCTCGTCTTTAGGGGGTCACGGGAGACCAAGCTCTAAAGTTTTTACGAGAAGTCATTCGACAGGAGCAAGGAGCTTACCTTTGCTCACAGCTAATCCACACGTATTTCTTGATTTACACGAAAAATTTGCGAAAATTCTTCATCATGTTGACTTGTAGCGTAACCGCAGCGTTGACAGCTGTAGGTCGATTAACAATTATTGGAGCACCACATCATCTCAAAAATTACTTTCTATCTCCGTCGTTATTGTTGAAATGTCCCAGATTAAACCTAAGAAATTGTGTTCACAAGCTGTCGACTCAACAACCGCAAGCGGGGATCCCACCTGCAATCCCACGTCCATCTTTCGTTGAGGACGGACACAACGCTCCTCCTTCCCATTTCCAAAAGCCCTTGGTCAGGAGGAAAGGGAACACAAGTCATTGTTGTTTGCTCAATCTCAATCATCACATCAGTTTTCACTATATCAATTCTTCCATTGTTACTCTAAACGCTGTTCACCGCCGTCGTTTTCATCAATCGATTCCTGTTGTTGCTGATGTACATGTTCGGGAAAATGGGACATCAAACGGCTCAATAAACCATAATTTATTTAAAGATTCAATGGAATCTAAGCTAGAGCTTTCCATGGCCGATAAGTTTGAGGTGAAAGGAGAGGAAGCTGTCTGTGATGAGGAGAATGAGGAAGATTTCAAGGAACACGTTTGGAGCACTGGCCCAGCAGTGCTGCCGACGTTCAATGTGGGAGCGTACGCTAACGAATCGGAAAATGCAAAAAGGCTTGTACAGCTTGGAGTGAACCTATCACAATGGGAAGGAAGATATGGGGCCATTCCCATACTCTACAAAAGCAATTTTGATAAGCAGATTCAACCTATTATAAGGTAGTCAAATTTTACTTTCTTCGTTTTTCTTACCTTTCAGCCCGTCCGCATCCAGTGCAGGAGAATTTTTATTGAATATTGAAATACGAAATGAAATACCTATAGAATAGATTTATGAAAAAATCTATAAGATTTTGTCCTATTCATTTTGAAGCACAAGACAGGAAGTTTTTATGACGTGTTTTTATATGCTTGCTTATGTATTTTTTTCCAGCTTTCTGCAAAATGTCGGAGTCGAAGGGACTAAGCTGGGTCATTTTCTTACCGTCAACCCTTTCATTTTTAACGAAGACGTGCGTAATCTGAAGAAACGAGTGGAGTATCTGAGGCTAAAAAAATTCTCGGATGAATCGATTATTGATATTATTACCGGAAATCCGTATTGGCTGTCATTTAGGCAAGTATCAATTTATTTTAATAATGGCTAGGCTATTACCTTTAAGTACGCTTCTTGCTAAATTATTTATATATCACCATTATTGTTCTGCAATACTTGCATGCATGGTTTATACGCGCAATCATGGCATCGACTTAGAATTATAAAAGAGACATGCGTTCTTGTTAGATTTGCCATTTGTAGGAGTTTTCTTCGAATTTAGGTCATCATCTTTAGAAGGATATGTACTTGTTCTGATTATTGTGATGTGATAAATCAAAGAAAGATAAGTTAGGCTGTTTATTTAAGTCAATCTGGAGAGAAAATGAGTGATACTTG
>JAHZMX010000225.1:0-12152 GCA_027743895.1 Seira musarum
AGTGCATTAAAACCATTTCCCTTCACACATTCCTCCACTCAACTCATACTCCAGCATTGACTCAACATTACTCTTCTTTTCCGTGAGGGACGTCCATAAAAACGGGTATGGTGGTGTACTAAGGACACCTGTGCACTCTACATCTCAAACTCAACTTAAGCCAAGACAAAGTTGTTGCTCATTGCCCTCCCGTTTTGAAGTCCTCAACTGCATTTAGATTGCGGCATTAGATGTGATCCTCTTATTGGTCCTGAATCGTGGTCTTGGTCTTGGTCGTGATCACCCTAGCCATTTAGATGTAGCTAATTTCATTTCCTCTCGACTTAAAAGCACTTTACAATCACAATCAGGTTTGTCGGGAGGAAGAGTTGAACAGTTGCACTTTTCACCGTTTCACCTGGTCTACCCTACCCTGTGCTGATGATGGTGAGTGGAGTAAAGAAAAAAATCCTTTCCTCATTTGTATTCGCTTCACCCAATCGATTTTTCCATTAGTCAGCAAAACAAGGAAGCTCTCAAAATCCAAATAGATTTCAATTCAGTTCAAATAACCTTCTTTTGATTTGGATCTTTGTCCCTCTAATTATCCTGAGAAGAGAAAGGCAAACCCTTTTCCTCAGAAAATTCAATACGCTTCGTTTTACCTCTTCCCCTTCCTGTTTGATCTTTTCACTTTTGCTCCTTTGTAAGCCATTTCCATTTTCTTGTCATCACCAGTCACTCATTCCCCTCTTCCATCAATTACATCAAACTCCTAACCGAACTCTAACCATTGCACTACACCACCGGAAAGGAAATCTTCATTTTATACTTTCATGATACATTAATATTAGAAGTTGCTTGAGGTGAGTGATTGTTTACGAGCATTTTGTTCGCTAAATCGATTTTTCCATTAGTCAGCAAAACAAGGAAGCTCTCAAAATCCAAATAGATTTCAATTCAGTTCAAATAACCTTCTTTTGATTTGGATCTTTGTCCTTCTAATTATCCTGAGAAGAGAAAGGCAAGCCCTTTTCCTCAGAAAATTCAATACGCTTCGTTTTCCCTCTTCCCCTTCCTGTTTGATCTTTTCACTTTTGCTTCTTTGTAAGCCATTTCCATTTTCTTGTCATCACCAGTCACTCATTCCCCTCTTCCATCAATTACATCAAACTCCTACCCGAACTCTAACCATTGCACTACACCACCGGAAAGGAAATCTTCATTTTATACTTTCATGATACATTAATATTAGAAGTTGCTTGAGGTGAGTGATTGTTTACGAGCATTTTGTTCGCTGGATCACGATCACTGCTCACGATCACGATTCACGGTAAAAGCACAAACTAAACCACACAAGTTAATATTGTAGAGAAATCCCGGACCATTTTCAAAGTTCAATTTCAATTGGCGTCATCATCATCATCAAAATTATCGTGTATAAGCATCTCAATCTGTACTTTCTCCTCCACTCACTCTCAAGAGAAAACTAGAATTTATCGAAAATGAAACCAGAAATTGTCAATCAGTCTTGATTCACTTTTAGAAAGGAAATCTTCATTTTATACTTTCATGATACATTAATATTAGAAGTTGCTTGAGGTGAGTGATTGTTTACGAGCATTTTGTTCGCTGGATCACGATCATTGCTCACGATCACGATTCAGGGTAAAAGCACAAACCAAACCACACAAGTTAATATTGTAGAGAAACCCCGGACCATTTTCAAAGTTCAATTTCAATTGGCGTCATCATCATCATCATCATCAAAATTATCGTGTATAAGCATCCCAATCTGTACTTTCTCCTCCACTCTCTCTCAAGAGAAAACTAGAATTTATCGAAAATGAAACCAGAAATTGTCAATCAGTCTTGATTCACTTTTACTTTATTCTAGTTCTGGGAACGTGAAAGAATAAGGACGAAGTAAAAAGGAAAAAAATCCTTTTCATTTTCCTCTTTTCCACTTCCATTTCATTACGCTCGGATTTCATTTCGTTTCATCGTCAAATTGAATGTACAAATAAGCAAAGTGAGAGAAAGAAATACTAAAACATTTTCTCTTTCTTCTTCCATTTCGTCTTGAAATAAAATATGGGGAATGATTCAGTGATCACAAATCATCACTGTTTCCATTTTCTCTACTCTATACTCGCATGGTTGATTTCCCCTTTTCCCTCCGCCCTAATGTCAACTTCCGTGTAGAAAAACATAAGTAAATAAATATAAACATTCTGTCTCATATATTACTCACGTCAGTTTCGTCAGAACCGCTTTTCACAAAGCGCATTTCAGGAAGAAAAAATTAAATAATCAGATAAAAAATTGCCTCTTGCGTTTTCTACCCTCCAAAAAAAAACATTGAAAAATAGTTGGAGGAGTCGGAAAGCATGCACATCATTTGTCTCTTTTCGAACGGTGCAGTAGAGTTTGATCGAGTTTTGTGAGGCAAGAAAGACATTGGACATTCTTGCATGTCGTATCTCGTCTTTTTATGTGTATCGTCCTCCTAGAACATTACAATCAGTCACGGTGACAAATAATAACGTTCCGACGACGAAGACTAGGACTATCGACCACATCAATGAATGAATTTACCTTTCAATGTTTTACTCCTTTACTTTCTTCGTTCGCTGAAGGTAGTGAAGTGAATTGATTGTGGGAATTGGTTCTTTTTCCGTCTTCTAAATAAATGATTTTTTTCTGATGATTTGAGGCAAGAAAGAAGAAAATTGTTTATGATTCATGATCGATATTCTGTGGTTTGAAATGGACAATCCATTTCAAATCGACCTGCTTGTCTCATGCGGGTGAAAGAATGAAATGAAGTGATTTGATTGATTGAGTTGAGTTGAGTGTAGCTGACAAAAACGGAGGAAGNTGATGATTTGAGGCAAGAAAGAAGAAAATTGTTTATGATTCATGATCGATATTCTGTGGTTTGAAATGGACAATCCATTTCAAATCGACCTGCTTGTCTCATGCGGGTGAAAGAATGAAATGAAGTGATTTGATTGATTGAGTTGAGTTGAGTGTAGCTGACAAAAACGGAGGAAGAAGGTAATCAAGGGGAAAAGCTTTGCCTGATCAGATCAGATAGGAATTCTAGAATCTGTTGAGTAGACGTAATATTTTGGAGGAGACAAGTAAAGATGCTTCTTCTGGAGTGGGAGGGAGGGAGAGAGTGATTGTTTTTTCACGTCTCTAGATCGACAGAAGGCATTGGAAAGCGCCTCGATTGTCAGTTTGTTTGACTTTGATCTTACTCGAAAAGAAAAAAAAATACAGTGAAGGAATTGGTGGTTTGGTTTTTGGCTCGAACGGAAATAGGAGCAAGAGCAAGAGTTTTTGTTTGGTTTGGTGTTGAGAAAAAAGAACTTGTTGAAATCACACTGAAAATAGGAGTGAAAGTGGAATTCTTTTGGGAAATCAGGATAAGAAGGAAAGCATATTGGGGTTGAATCATTGAGGATGATAAGAGGCTGACTGTGACTGTAATTCCAGTAGTTTTGGTTCTGACAAGGGAAATGTTGATTTTGATGCTGATCTGATTTTCCTGTTTCTAAGAAAGACTGAGTCCCTGAGATAACATTATTTTTCTTGGGACTTATTACGAGATTAAAAACTACAAATACACTTAAGAATCAGGAGGAAAAAAAGGTGGTGGGTGGACGGAACTGGAACTAATAAGATTGATGGTTGGATTTGGGACAAACACTTAATTTCGGATAATTCTAATCGTGACAGTGCAATCAAAAGCAATAAAATAAAATTGGAGTGGGTGTGATTCTATGAACGGATTTGGGAATAAGGATTGGAGTAATTTATTAAAAAGTGTTACATGTAGTAGCGTGTTTTCATAAAAAAAAATTGACATAACAAGTCCATGCAATAAGTAGTGAGGGTTTGGGTTGAAAATGAATGGGAATAATTCGACAATGATTCCAAGCAATAATGGTGCAAGTAGTGGGGGAGGAAGTAATAATGAAGCTTCAATTGTAGAGCAAATGCAGCAGATCTACTTGGGAACAATGCCAGGTAGAAAGAGGTAAGATTGATTTAGTGCATTCAAAAAACGACATTACCTTCTAAAGTTTTACTTTCTATAAAAAAGAAACCATATACACAGCATAACAGTTCCAAAATTTTTATAATGGACTCGCAAAAATTGTTTCTTTCATCTGCCTCACATTTTCTATCAAATTAGCTACATTCATTCATATTTTGTTTGAAGTTTTATTTTGCATATGATGAATTTCATTGTACTTATTTAGTCTCTCTATTGTGCTATTTATTCATGAAAAAGATATGGTTGACATCTAATTACAGCTACATTCATTCATATTTTGTTTGAAGTTTTATTTTGCATATGATGAATTTCATTGTACTTATTTAGTCTCTCTATTGTGCTATTTATTCATGAAAAAGCTATGGTTGACGTCTAATTACGCTGAAAAGCATCTTCCATTCGAACGAAGCTTCCTTGAAGCTTTGGAATTTCCTGTTTTTGATTTCTATTATAATCCGGATCGCTTGCTGATTCCGCCATACCTCTTTACTCTTTTTCTCTCCAACTTGTTTTTTTTTATTTTTTTACAACCACAAAAATATGCTCTATCACCGCCATAAATATTCACAACAAGCTAGGGGCTTCTTTTATTCTCTCTCTTGTTTTTATTGTTAGTATTAATTAATAAACTTTTCCGGAATGATGTTGTGATGCGAGCAAGAGGCAATGTGGTTTAGTTTGGTTTCTCCAACCTCACAGAGGAAGGAACAAAGGAAGAATATATTTTGCATTCATTCCCGTTTGGAAATGAAAACATCAACTATAAAAATTTAAATGCCTTCTCCCAAAATGAATATTTACAATGGTTGGAACGAGTACATTTCACAAACAAGCACAACAAAGCCTCCATCCCCTATTCCATGTACCAAACAATCCAATCATAGTACTTTGAAATAAAGTAAATTATTGTTCGAAACTGGTATCTGTATTACGAGTATGTTTTCCTTGAATTGTGACTTGTTCCGCTCGCTTGTGTGATTTTATAATGTTTGCTTCCTGTTTTATAGGAGAAGAATGCATCAACTTTTTCCATGATATGACCTCTAAAACCGTTTATTTATAGAATTCCAAGATTTCTGACTTTGTCTGATAATCAGCCATTTCATGGTCACTTAAATAAGCGTGGGCAAGATGAAGATGGATAACAAAGTTTTCTAGAAAAAAAGTTTTTCGTCCATCTTTAGTTTGGTATGGAAAATTCCAGACTTTCCAACTTTTAAAGGATAGCCCTGTTCATTCGTTTGACGTAGTAGTAGTTCTAGCAAACTTGATTTGATCATGATGTTGATTGCAAAATTTAAACATTCTAAAAGTTTTTCGATCTCCTTTTATCTCTGCTTCTGTGATTTAAACGTTAAACCTATTGACCTTGACTTTTGTTACTTAAGTGTCTTCTGCACGTGGATTTACTTAAGTATGTTTTATAATCGCTATTGCAAGTGATTTGCGAGAAGGAAGCTTGAAACGAAGTTTGTAATTGAAATGGAAATTTAAATTTATTTGCTCTTATTATAGTAGGTGCCTATTAAGCCCGAAAAAATGATAGGACAAAAAGTGTATCTCTGTTGTAGTTGATGAAAGATATTGGTTGCGTTTAACATAATTATAGAAGGCCTAATAACTTAGACATACAAGGTATTTCATTGTTACATGCTCTCTGGATCGAGTGTTCACTAATAAACCAGCTTCCCTTCAATTTCTTCAATTTTCTCCGCATTATTTTCCTACCTATTGATCCGTATACGTAATTATACCTTTGCTCACTTATATAGTACAGCCAATAGCCATAGACGAGAAGCCTTTCATTTTTCCCAGCTTTTGATTTAATTTTCCTGGAAAATTCCAGGCTCTTCTCTGCTCACGACTACAGATCCTTATTTTCGTGCACTGTTTACCTTAACAATTGACTTTCCAGATGGAAAACTTGAACATACGTAGGTGCTCTTATATCATCGCTCACCCTCTGGTTCACTCACATGTGAATTGACCGCTCGTGAAAAAATGAGATGTACGCTTCGATGGACTTCATTTTACAATTACTTCTCAATTTACTTCAGACATCCTACACATCCTCAAGGAGAAAAGCACACGGACTCATGGATCATTTTGCATCCATTTTTTCAATTCCTTCTGGAACATTTTTCTCTCATGACTTTCTTCTTTGTTTTCTTTTCACCGTTGTTATAAGGTAACTCGTAGTCCCAGGAAAACATGGAATGGAATGGGGTAAGGAAAGAACTGGAAAAAGTCTGATGCTCGCTCATCATTTACCCTCCCATTATCTCATTTCACTTGCAGACACACAAAGAAAAAAAATGAAATTGAGAAAAAGTACACGAAATTGCACAATCTCTAGAAGCATCCAAGTAAAAAAAAATCATAAAAAATATACAACTTTCAAGGCAAAACGATAGCTCAAAGGAAAAGAAGTCAAGAGAAATTCTTAAAATCCCCTGAAACTTTTCCAGAGAAGAAACACGTGTTTTCGCAATTGCTCCACTTTTTATCCATATCTCTCTCTCTTTTCCTTACAAAGTTCTAGTCTCCGAAATAAAATTGGCTAATCAAGACAAATGTGCTTTCCAAAATTGGAGGATAGAGAAAAAAGAGGAAAAAAATTTCGTGGGTGGTCATTGCTCCTATATCAGCTTGGCGGTAGGCTTTTAGCTTTCCTCCAGGATGAATTTTCTCTAGCAAAATCAAAAGGAAAAGGGAAGAGCATGAGTATGACGTGCAAGGGAAAAAATAGCCTTGGATTCCCATTCCTCTGAGTCCCAGTTGTATTGGGATAAATGGCTAGAGCCATTTCCATCTCCAAAGTTTTTCCCTGTGAAATGGAATGAAATGCACTTGAGAAATGAAATGAAGTAATGGAACGTCATTTTCCGACCCTTATGGCTTCATGAAGAAGTTGCACATATTGCATTGCTTCATCATCATGAAGAAGAAAAAAAACTTCATGGTTAGGATGATGATGATGAAGCTCATCATAATCATTTATGATATCAGATGACTACAAACACATTTCATATCTTAAACCAAGTCTTTTCCACTGAAAATGGGAAAGAGGTATTCTGGAGTGGGGCAAAAGAATCAAATGATTCTCTATTTCACTCCATCTCAATCACAAAATCGTCATCATCATCACCACCATCTCCCTCAGAATCAATGAAAAAGAGATATTGTGCTTGGCAAAAACTCCAAAGCAAGTTCGTCTGAGTCTTTTGGGCCCATGCCGACTCGAGTCGAGTACCGATTTTGTTGATTTGGGAAAGAGTAGTTTGAACTATTTTGGACGGAAACGTCGAGGAAAAAATTGTGATGAATGAGTCTTCACTCTTCACTTTGTGGTTTGGTAGTGCTTTTCCTGCGTGGCAAACAACTCCGTCCAGAATTAGACCTGGCAGTTTGAAGTAAAAATTAGCCAAGGCGAAAGCAAAAAGGCATTCGCATCGAGTTAGTTTCACTTTTAAAGTTGAAAAATAGTACCCAAGTAGATAAACTTTCTTTTGGATACTCTCCGATTTTCACTTGGGTCTATGAGAAGTGCATCACACGAAACTTTGCTGGAAATAACTTTCGGGACGGAGGGTAAATCTCAAGGAAGTTTTTTGTAAATGACAGGATTTCTGGGGAGATGCATGCGATGCTGTCGTTCTGAATAACTCTGACTGAATTATCAGATTTCAGTAAGAATAGTCATAAAGACTATAACGCGGTCTCTGGTCTGGCCATTGCCCTAATGATTCATAGAAGTGGTGGTGCATAATGATGATTTCGAAAAAAGTTTCCTTCTTGTAATGATGAAAGAGTGACGACCCGTATCGCAATAAGATCTCTATTTAATGAAAAAAGGAAAATTCATTGATGTGATGGGATTACATCCTGAGCCGAACTCGTCTTTATCCTTCTAAAACGTGAAACATGGCTTGGCTTATAGTTAGCTAGTCCTGTATGCAGTCATTTTCTTCTTGTCTTTTTGCTTCGGTCATTTAAAACATTTCTTTAGAGACTCATCGTCCAGTTTATTGCAGACTTCTGGCCAGACCTTGCCAGATTTTTTGAAAGAAACGATAGGCATTGAATAAGAAAATGAAAAGTAAAAACGCTCATGTTCGTGAATGAAGTACGCATCTTCCTTCTTCTCTTTGTGTTGCTTTGCTCTTCAGAACGCTCGTCATGTCTTCCAAATGAACTTGACTGGTTCAACAGCTCCAAACTTGATAATGCTGACACAGCAAAAACCTTTTTTTCCGTCCTGCTAAGACAAAATGAAACGGAAGAAGAAAGAACATTCTCAACAAAGCTGAAGATGAAGACGGAGAAAATGATCTTAAGTTTAGGAAAGAAAGAAAGTAGCATCATCATCAGGGTAATTAGAGCTAACAGCCTGTAATATGTACTCTCATTTAACAGGAGACTTTTAAGAATTTGGTGTAATGGGCAAAATGAGAATAGATGATGGGATGTGAAATCTTCGTGATAGAGAAAAGCTTTTTTTCTGCTTTTTATCCTTTGAAAGAAAAAAATTTTAATTTGTGAAGGAAGACACTCACTCTTCTGCTTAAAAGGATTCATTTTCGTTCAAGTATTATTTTTGGAAAAGGGAGATGATAAAGACAGACAGGGACATTGGGAAGGCACCACTGACTGTGTGTGAGGGAGGATATGCCTTTACATTTATCTAATGCTAATTTACTAATTCGCACTAAAAGCTTAAAAGAAAAAGTGTGTAAAGTGAAACCTGGGTTTTAGATCCTGTAAAAGCCCATTTGCATATCAAGCGGTTCAATATCACATGAATATAATAGTGAGTCACGACAGGTATCAAAACGAGGGGAAACGGGTTTAAGCAATCAAATGTATTCATGCGTAGAATGACGATATTCTTGGAATTTTAATGAACGAAAAACGAAGGGAACAGGGAAATGGTGTCAAGTCAGTTATGAAATTAATTGGGCTGAAAGGAAGTACATGTAAAACACTAACATTGTCTGTGTCTTCTTGAACGTTTTTTTACGATTGAAAGCGTATTTCTGCAAATGATAAAGTCAATAATTACTATTCATTTTAATTACAATAACTTTAAGCAAGTTTGGCTATCAATCCATTGTTCACAGTGGTAAACAGGCATCAATTGTTACACGGTTTAATATTTTGAGCGCTGGCTTAGACTATGTTTGATATTTATTTTCCAAAATTTCAAATTCTGAGAGAGCTAACAAACAAGCTACATGAAACATGTTTACCCGACGAACTCTACTATGTTAGCCACTTCCTGCAATTTTCATCGTTTTAATGAAACCGTGAGTTCGAGATCATCAAGTAAGTTTGACTTGGCTCGCAGTTTGTTTACAAAGAAAACATTTGCTCGTATAGTCAGCATTTTTTATCTAATTGAAATGCAAAACTAGTTTCCAGTGTTCGAGTGAAAAGAAATTTCTTCCTATTTAGTATTCTTTTACGTCCTTCTTTTATTCCATACGTCGCCATTCCAGTTAGTGAAGGTAAATTTTAATTGTAATACATATTGTACGATGGGGTTGTAATTAATAAATAATTAGCTATCCTAAGGTAAAGTAAAAGAAAATAAGGCATGTTTTTGCATCATATAATAATAATATGTCAATCATTGTTTTGAGTTCAACTAATTTATGAAATTTCTCTTAATTAATCAGCTAATTTGTCTCATTTAACCCCATAAGCAAATTATAGTCATCAGGTTTTTTTAATCCTTTACGCGTTCCGGAAGCTTAAAAAACAAACAAAATTGCCTTAGCTCAATAGCCGCCTTTTCCCTTTTCTATCGAAATTAGTTTTGGTTTCCGCTTTTGCATTCGGTTATCGCATCTCATCTCATCTCAGCCGAGAGAGACGATGAAGGAAGGAAGCAATAAAATTATATTGCCTTTAATTGCGTTAATTTTCACTCAAGTCAACACCCTTTAATCCGGAAGGAAACTGAAGTGGAACCTCCAGCTGGAGGCAAAGCGAAGGCACAACGCAACATTTGCGAGTGTTTCATGTTTTGTTCATTTTTCCTTTCCATGACCATGTTATATCGACAATCGACATCAACATGGTTCCCCATACGCGATCGCGATCGGTAAAAAGTAAAAGCAAAGGCAACAATGTCATTATCTCACTCTTTCAGTCAGCTCCAAGATGTAAGAAAAGTAAGCGGAGTTGTTTGTAGTAGACGAAGAAGAAAAATTACCTATTTTTTCCATATCTCCACTCCACCCGTTTTTTTCCCTTCGCATATGTGCCTAATCCTTTCAGCCTTGATCTCGACTCAACTCTCGACTCGAGTCAAGTGAAGTGAAACAACGGAAAATTCATGAAATTAGTAAGCGGCGAGTGTCTTCAATCTTAATCCCCTTTCATTTCCTTCAGCAAAGCTCGTATACTTTGTTTCCGTTGAATCTAATCCACGTGTCCTGTCCTTCCCTGTCGGCGAAAGTGAGGGAGAGGTGACCTTAGTGGAGGTGGAGGCTGAAAGACCCAAACTTAACTCACTTAATTGCCAACTAGACCTTATTGCTCACCGCCTGCCACCAATTCACAATGTCATATTTACCAGACGAATGGACTTTCTTTATCCTCTTAAAAGCATATTTTCTTCCTACTTCGTCCTCTCTAAAAAATTTCTATTTTTACCTTCATTCCTTCGAGAATGGAAATTACTAAAAATAACATAACAAGGCCATATTGATTCTAATCCAATCATAGGAAAAGTCTTCCTTCCATCCATCCATCTAGCCAGGCTGTGTTGTGTTGCGTTATAAAAAGATTCCGTTTTCATGTTCATTTTCTTCTTCTCTCACGTCTCAACAACTGCTAGCTCAAGCCAAAGTGAAGTTAGACTTAGGGGTTCTGATAAAATACAATATTATGAAATGAAGAGAAAACTTTTTTCTTCACAATTTCTCCAGGCGTTTTCCTTAAAGCTGAAACTGCAAAAGGAAGGTGCGGTGTTTTCTTGTAGTCTTCTAGTGGGAAAACCATGTAAAGTTTCTCTCAGCAAAACACATCTTCAGGCGTTTTCCTTAAAGCTGAAACTGCAAAAGGAAGGTGCGGTGTTTTCTTGTAGTCTTCTAGTGGGAAAACCATGTAAAGTTTCTCTCAGCAAAACACAAGGACGGCGACAGTAAGAGACGTGGAGCAGGAAAAGGTGCCATGGGGGATTTTCCTGTTTTCTTCATTCCTTTTTTTTTCTTTTCACATTTTCCTCCATCCAGTTAGTATCTTTCTACTGTGGTAGTCGTCGTCTATTGTGTTATCGTCAAGTCAAGTTGACGCACCACCTACTTAATCTAGATCGTCATCTTCATGATCGGATCTGTGAAAAGGCAACAACTGGTCTGGTCTGGTCTAGTGGCGATCCTGGATAGTAGTGGTTGTGGGTGTTCGTCTTCCGTTTCTTCTATATCTCATCATCTGAGCTTAAGACTTTTCTTCAAGCCGAGTTGGAGAAGGATGATAAGATAAGTCTAAGTCCACGAAAAAAGAGAGAGAGAAAAAAAAAGATGAAAGCCTTGGCATGCCGAGAGGAAGCAAAACCACTGGGGACAATTGAGAAAAAAGAAAGTCGAGGAAGTAAAACTAGTAGATCGAGTATTTATGATATGATGGCATTGCTTCACATGGCCCACACAATTTTTTTTTGGAAAGACGGAAAGACGAAGTAACGTTACATTTTTATTCTCAGTGGACTTCTTAGTGCCCCACTTTTCTTACTCCTCATTTCTGGATAAGCTGCTTTTCATGTCGTCATTGCCACTGCGTTGCAAGACATGGTAATGGTGATGTGATATGACTTTGCGATTCGATCGTGTGACTAGTTCAAAAGGTTTCAGCGGATATATGATCTACTTAAATAAGATGAAATTGGAGAGTTGAAAATGGGGAAACTGAGTTTTGTTATGATTTCTTGTTTTGTAGCAGATTCAGAATGATTTGCTAATGCACGTGATTTGAGTTTAATAAATAAGTATTACTATAGGTCTTTTATAATGAAATTTTGTTTTTATTTTTTCCCCTTAAAACTAAACAGCTTTTATTCATAAATAGTTATCGCAAACTTGAAATGGATTCCTGAACC
>JAHZMX010000226.1:0-13201 GCA_027743895.1 Seira musarum
AAAATTCCTAGGAATTTGAAAGAAAACTACATGAACGCACATGTGTATGCCTCCCTGCTACTACTATTCCCAGACTGGGCCCCACAATTTGAACCTTATTTGGTTGGCCACGAGGAAGTTGATGACAATACAATGTACGGAATTGGTTTGATTGAGAAAAACTGGAACATTATTCCAAGGTTTCTCCATCGAACATTTACCGAGTATATCCTAGCTAAATTCCTAGCAAGGCAGCTTAGTCTCGATATTTGTGTTAAATTTATATTTGTTGAATTATTTGGACGTAAAGGAGTTACCACGATGGAATGGGCAAATAGCTTTCTCTTGAATGAACTGAAGCATCCAGGCATTGCTTACTTTGTGGATTTCCATTTGCTACGATTTCCAATTGAAATTGATAACCTGTGCTTAGTTAACATCCAAGACGAGGATTTTTTTGTTGCAGCAGCAGCTTCCTGCAGACATAACCTTGAAAATTGTTTTGATTTAGCCATTAATATTTTGCATCAAATTAATATCAAAAGTCATGGTGACCTGGTGACCACGTATTTAGAAAGTCTGCCGTATGTAGCTGTGGTTTGGTCAAAAAATGTGTCGCTCGTTCAAAAAGCCCTTCAATTCGTAAGAACCGAATTTGGAACGGAATTGGACTATTATATTTATGTGGATCAAATCGACCAGGTCCCATTTACTCCTCTACATTTGGCATTACTAAATTGGGATTACAATGTTGTCTCATTTTTACTCAATGAATACGGAAATGAAGTAGTCAGGATGGAGGGTTTACTCCATTACTGCGTTCTGGACAGTGCAGATGACACAAAGTCAGCAATTGAAGACAAGCTCTCAATCATTGACCTACTACTCAAACTTAAACCTGAGTGGTTGATGGAAGATATTGATGGATATGTTCCGATTTTGTCTGAGGATATTCATGCTCATCTCCTTCAGCATCTTCTGAATTATGGCGCAGATATAAATGCGTACTCAATTGAAAGGGGGACCGTTCTTCATGCGGCGGCTCAGGAGGACTCTGAAGATAACTTTAAGGACGTTCTACGATTAGCAACAAACAATGGTTTCAACTTATTCAATCATCGGAATCAATACGGGCGAACTCCGCTTTTGGAAGCATTGTTTAAAATGAAAAATTTGGACGACGAAATTCTAAAAATATTTCATCAAGCCAAGGTCGACTTCAATGCTGAAGATAATGATGGAGACTCTGTGCTTTTTTATGGAATAAGATATTCAAGGAAATCGGATATCGTGCAAAAATTGATTATCTATGGAGCAAAAGTAAATCATGTGAATCGAAGCAAGGGAAATGCATTACATTTTATCATAAAACACGTGGATGAGCCCGAGCTGGCGCAATCCCTAATTCTGTTGCTCGAATCAAAGGGTTTCAGGGGATACAGCCAAACCAATACGATCGGTCAAACACCCCTACAACTAGCAAAAGCGATGAGGAGTGCAGATAACGATCTTATCGGATTTTTAACTGGAAAAACGTCTTCACAGACAAGAAAGCCAGCTTTCATTGTACTATTCATTGGGGCTTTGGTGATCACGACCATTGCATATCTGAAACGGTTTAAAAGCTAAACGATTCATGAGTTGACAAAAAAAATTAATCCCAGCCAAACTCGAAGGTTGTCATACTTTTCAATTAATTTTAATAACAATTTTTATATTTTCATGTAATAAATTTCAAAAACATTTATTAAAAAACTTTTGTCAATTTGAACGTGCTTTCTTGTAAACTTTGTTAAAGTACCAAATTAAAGTCGTTAAGAACACGCCACCTAGAAACGGCCACTTCAGAACAAACTGGACAAGTCCAATTGCAAATAAGATATCCTCCAGTCGGTTAAGCAACGATTCATTAATTATCGCACACTGTAAAAAATACGTCAAACATTGTAAATATAATATGATGCTTAAAATTTTAATTGCGAGTTTAAAAAATTGCCCACTTCATCTGCCCAAACCAAGGGAAAGAGGATTTCAGGAACTTTTTTGAGTGATGTCATTCCATTCACTTTTCTCAGAATAAGATTGATTTGGATTTTCTTGCTTCCATGAAGTAAAATACCTGTTAACTATTCAGAAATATTAATTATGATTTTTAATAAAACTACAAATTAAAAATAATTATCAATTTTAAATTTTACCGGTTCCATGTCAACTACACTTTCATGTTTTTCCCGATCCGGTGTCAAACCACTATTTTGTATATACTCCTCGTCAGCATCCAAAAAATGTGGAGCTGACACAGCAATTGGGGCTCCATCTCTACATGGTCCGACGTCAAAAACACCCTGTTTCAAGCATTTTTCCGGATTCGACTG
Organism: Seira musarum; assembly: GCA_027743895.1. Classification (NCBI taxonomy): domain Eukaryota; kingdom Metazoa; phylum Arthropoda; class Collembola; order Entomobryomorpha; family Entomobryidae; genus Seira; species Seira musarum. The sequence continues at coordinate 2,355 of JAHZMX010000226.1, forward strand.
AACTGGGAAATTGCAGAAACAGTCGTCTTCCTCATGTTCCAATGGTTTCTTTTGGATCGTATTCCGAGGAGAAAATCGATAGGCTTTGATCTTTCCATGTTTCACATCACCCACGTAATTGAATTTTAAGGATTGGCAAAATTCCGTAATGAAAATCCTCAACGTCGCTGTTGTGTTTAGTAGTGGCGGAAATATTGTCCCGTCGGTGCCTTTAACTTCATTACAGATTGAGATCGTATCACTCCAAACATTGAGTGAACTTTGGTTTTTGTATTTCGTGGTTTGTCCAAATGAGAACTTGTCGTACGTTCCTCTCGAAATTGTAAAAGGTCCTTGAAGCGTATCATTTTGCTGAGGAAAAATAGAAGTAAAAATTAGTTGCACTGAAAATTTGTGCATTTTATCAATAAATTACGTTTGCGAAAACAGCGAAAGTGTTGTTGGGAATCAGGGAAATTCCTAAATCGTCTTCAATGCTTTGGAGGAAGGGCACTTTCCAGCCTTCGAACAGGATCTCTCCAACAGTTTTCTCAATGAATAGGGGTTCTTCGTATCNAAAACAGCGAAAGTGTTGTTGGGAATCAGGGAAATTCCTAAATCGTCTTCAATGCTTTGGAGGAAGGGCACTTTCCAGCCTTCGAACAGGATCTCTCCAACAGTTTTCTCAATGAATAGGGGTTCTTCGTATCCCAAAAGTATAGTTCGTCCAAATGTACTTACCGGCCATGGAAGGTCATCAATTTTAATAGCAGCTGCCTAGTTATTTTTTTTAAAGAACCGGTTGCACCATTAATATTAATCATGGGCTATTTTTAATTAATTTCATTACTCACCACATATGGTACATTCAGAATAGTAATTGTATCACTCAAACTGAGACTTCCGGATTGATCTTTTTCGAAATGGTAACTCATGTACTGCGCATACGTTGCAGTGTCTTCTTTATCATCATAAATTATATTCAATTTGGTCCGGTTCTCACGAAAAACGGTAAATTGGGAATGGAGGATGAATCCAGGCATTGTACATATCTGGACTTGCAGATTGAGAGATCACGATTTTCTGAAAACATATTTCAAAACACTTAAATAATTACGAAACATTAAAAAAATTTATCTCGAATTAAATCGGACGTTGACATTAATTCTTACATTCAAAACTTGTTGTTTTAGAAACCAGGGAACGAAAGTCCAGCCAATCATTGCTGCAACCACTGTTGGTATCGCACTAAAAATAGTTGTGAAAGTGAGTCTTTTGGAGTTTCCGGTGAAACTTTTCTTCGAATTAAATTCATGCCATCTTATCTGCTTAAACTTTTCTTCTTGCTTAATCAAAGTATGATTGCTTTGATCACTGTTATCCGCTTTTATGTCCATTTCCAATCAGGATTCGTAATAGCTCTATCTGCCCCAGTGAGACATGAATAAAGCTGTAATAGGTTTTGAACATTTATCAAACAGAATAATCTGTACGAAACTGCCCTCCTTATATACTTACCTAAGTGCGCAAGTAAAAGTAGATTTATGGCTCTGAAAAAATTTTTATTTTCCCAATTTTCGAAATAATTAGATGCCTAAACGTAATGTACGAAGAACCGAAAGCAATTACAAGCTTCAACCAGAAAAAAATATGGTTTTAATGTTAATTTTTATGCAAACAGTCAAAACAGCTCATTACTCACATGATACGTTCATATTAAATCTTTTCCCAGAGAGTCGAAGGACATACTTTATGTGATACCCACGTCAATTGTTGTAGCAAGAGAGACTTGCAAAAAGGATTTAAAAGTATTTTAGGGATTCCAGTAAGCAGACATGGTACGCCCATTCAAGATAGAGTCGTCCAGTAGTGCAAATTAGAAAATCTTTAGCGACACCGAAATTTCTCAGACAAACACTCAGAAAGGAAGCGTGTCTAGTCTGGCGAATTTGTTTCTCAAATCGCGAAATTGATGACCATTTCGATACTGACAAGATCCCATAATTTATATTAATGTAACAGCATACAGAAATTCTGCCCTACACATGTACGCATTAAAAAAGGGTTTACGTCATTGAAGGTTACTATCTCAACCAGTTTCGCTTTTGTTCGTCAATAGTACATTTTACAGCAAATTTAAAATCTTAATTGCAAATCTGATTCAAAGCTTTTTTTTGTTTCTGAGACTTCGGATCAGTTGAAGCTAATGAGATTGAACAAGCATATTCGCCGAATTGATGAAAAATTGTTGTACTAGCTAACACGGCTGGTCAACTTTTTTGAAAATCTGAAACTCATATTTTATGTTCGTGGGAAGAAGCGATAAGTATAAAAAGCTGGCACGTGGATAAAATAGGCTACTAATTAGACGTCCATCCTACTATTGAAATATTTATGCGAAATTACTTTTCGCACGGTAAGTTATAAAATTTGAATCCTCCTGGATCCTCCAGTAAATTTACAAACTTCCGTATTTTCTGTCATCAGAACTCATTAGTCACAAAAAACATGGAAGGAAGAAATAATTAAGTAGCAAAGGCTTGGCGTTAAAATTTCAATAACTTTATTCTGAAGGTCAAATAGATTTCAGTTACCGAGAAATATTCACTTTAGTTTAGATGCTACATTCCAAGGAAATGACCTACCTTCTTCAAATATAGTTGGCATAATATTTTGATAAGTACCATAGACAATTGGAACAGTAAAATCAAAGTGTTGAGTTTGAGATATTTCATCGTTATGCGTACTACCAATCTTATTTCTTAATCTGAAAAAAACTCCATTCTCGAGTAGGGTGAAGGAAATGGCGAAAACAGAACCAATGCCAAGGATTATAAAAGCTGATCCAGCTTCGTGAAGACTAATTGCCAAGAATGAATCTGTTCCAGTCCTGGAGTTGCATGTACCGGAAGTCCCCCACCATTTCTTAAATGTGCGTCTCATCAAACCAGTTTCCCTTATCCGAGTAATTCTAAATTGTAAACATAAATTTTGGAAATTCTGTGCATCAATTAAATACGTATGTAATTTATGAATTTTTTACACATGAGAAATGGCAGATGCGTAGGGAAGATGCTTTTGGTAGCCGAACGAGCCAAATCCCGGAAAATATTTTCCAGGAAGCCAAGTGTATGAACAATTTGTTCTGACGAGAAACTGAGGAACTAATTCGCTAGTAAAGAAGATGTAACGTTCCTTATAAACTCTTGCAACGCCGTCGGAAATTCCTTCCACAAGAACTTTTGGGTCTTTCTGGATACGTTTCCACAGCAACGACATATCTGAATCCTGTGACTCCTATGAACAATAAATGTCACCGACGCAGCCGTTAAAATTATTTTTATTTGGCCCAGTCTGTCAACTTGAAATCTTAACCTTCACTTTTTCCAGAAACGAAGAACCTTTAACCAAACCAACGTTCCAAAGTGAACTACGAAGAGCTTCCCTCAGATCCCGTACGGGCGTTAAATCGGTTTCCGCTGCCAAAAATGATGTTAAGCGTGCAGTGTAGCAGGCGAAAATGAAAACAGAGAGAATCCAGAACGATCCCAGTACTATACGGAACGGTATCACTTGAATCGTCGAGTGCTCACTTTGACCTAAAATTCGGAGTTCTTGCTTCAGTTATTATTTCAGGTTTGCGAATAATTTTATAATCAACGAACCTTTTAAAAGGAAGACGGTTGACAAAAGCCACAATGAATGACCCGGAGTCGCATCAAGAAATTGAAATTTATTCAAAATGAAAATTGTGGTTGTTCCTAATCCAAGAAAAATGCAAATCATCAGCCAAACTTTCCATTCGAATGGTCTAACAAATGCAGCATATTTTAGTTCTGCGGGTTGCCAATCTCTTCGGATTAGAAGGCGAGTCTGAAAATTTTTATCATAATTTCTTTAATAAAATAAATTGATGGGTGCATATAATTTGCATTGATTCTTTCTTACGGAACTGTATTCAACGGGTGTTGAGTAGTCGATTATACTCCTTCGACTTTTTGTGTAGCTTATGGACATCAAAGCCAGATCCGCTTCCTGTCTCAAATTTTAGACCAACCAATACAATGCAAATTACAGGGAATAAATTTGGAAAAACAGATTTGAAGAATATCTCACATTTCGTTCCAACATTCCAATCATTCCAGACCAGCTGCCATTTTCAATTTTCTCTCCAAATTTACCATCTGCTGGGGTTTTAACCTCATATCTGAAGCATAAAAAACATGACGCTATGATTTACATGTATTTTTGCGTGATGAGATCATAAATAAAATTAAACTTGCGTGAAATTGAGGACCAGTGAAATTAAATTAAAAATATCCGGAAGATATCCTGTAGCCTGCACAGAACCATTCCCTGAGAAATTAAGGATTACAAATGGTGGCCCCTACAATTTTTAATAAAGTCATTAAAAATTTTTATATTTGGAGTCATATTCATAAATCACTCATGATTTACCGAAACTGTTGTAATCCTTAATTGGTGTCCATTAAAACTATAAACTCCATTGCGCTTTAGATCATCAAAATGAAATTGACCCGTTTCACTGGCGTTACTATTACTCCAAGTGCCTATGATGTGATACACATTTTTCGAGGATGATGATGCAAAACCAAGCACGTCGTAAATGTTTATCTGCCCTTTCACGACCTTATCTGGTCGCACAAATCTCCATTTATAATTATAATCATTCCTGCCTTCAAATTCATAATTTTCCTTGAGTCTTTTGGCAATATTAACACTTCCAGCTAGTATTAAAACGGGTGTTTTTGGCGAATGTCGATAATTAGAAAGATGAAAATTTATTCGCTGTCTCATTTCATTTTCATAATTTTCTTGATTAATGATCAAGAAGTCAGTATTTATTAATGGCCTTATCTCACTTTTCCCATATCGAGTTGAATTCCAGCAGTCGAGGAATAAAGATGCTTTTGACGTCACTAAGGCAGTGTTCAAATCCTCACATAGCGATTGACCCAACTCATTTCGTGGCACAACAAAGTCTGCAATAGTCCATTTATTTAGGAAAGCGTAATCAGCGAGAAATGATTTATATAAATTTGTCAAATTATTTCCTTCATCAAATTTCTGTGTCTCTGAATCTGAATGCGTGTTTTTGACAAGAATTACGAGTAAAATAACCCAACTCCTTATAAAGTTTAAGTGAAGGAATTCCGAAGTTTTAAGCATTTTAAGAAATGATTTAGACGCCACCTTTGTCTGTACTCGGAGTCGAATTTTGCACATCCACACGCATCGTGTTTTACAAACAAACTGAAACTCTTTATTGGCGTAATGACTACCTTGAAGAAAAATTTGTCTGAAAGTGACCGAAGTCATTTTACTTTGCCATGCAGTAAACTCCTGAAATAATATCGGCTATCGACTTACCTTGGTTGTTTGACACGCCATATCATTCGATCAATATTTGACATCAAAGACATTCTTTTGTCACCAGTAACCGTTGCGTTGGCGAGCAGATGGAACTTATTACAATTGTCAAAGTCGACTTACAACAAGGGAAGGGCCCCAAGTGCTCCCCCTGTATCGCATATACCAGTTATATTATCTAGATCCGCTTTTTTTGCTGTTTACGATCACGTTACGCAATTACTAGAGATTTGTAGCAATAATTTTAAAATTAATTTTTTAGCTTAAATTATGTACTTATTTGGATGAGGGTCGACATCCATTTTGCAAATTATGCTAGTCCCTATCTTTTTAAATATGGCACGGGATGAAGAAGGTCAGTTGTTCGCCTTGGCGCATTCGAAAATAATTGACTTGGACGATTCAGGAAGCTGGTGTGGATCTTGATTCTACCCAATACATTGTAAATGATAATTTTAACACATAAAAATTCAAATTAAAAATTAATGTTAAATATTTCCAGTAATTGCCAAATGCGATTGTAAACACCGAAAAAAAAACTTATCTAGACAGTGTGACTGGTATATGCAATATAGGGGGCACTTGGGGCCCTTCCCTTGTCAGAAAAAATTTATGTTTACCTTTCAGTTTTGAATTCTTCTGTCGGCACGCAAGAATGGAACTGTTTCCTTTTATTTGCCTTTCACACGTCATTCCAAAGGAGTTAATGATTGTTTATGTTCCATGAGAATCAATAATTTTTTTATTATATCAATTGACATTGACGCATGTTCATGTACTTATATTGTGGTGAAGCATTCGTGAAACATTTTTTTTTCATTTACTTTTTTATTTTCCATCAAACATATTTTTTCACACAAAAAATTGTTATATTTTTACAGAAATTAAAAAAAAATTAAGAGTAACAAAGTACGGAAATTTATAACAGTCAAATGAAGAATGTTAATAATTATAAATAGAATTATAACAAATAATCACAAAAATTGCATTTGAAACAAAAAAAAACAATTAAAGCGGCTTGACTACATTCCTTATTTATAATACACGATATCATGTTCTATTTACATTAAATTTGCATGTGTGCCTTTCATTATTGGATTGGGTTTAGTGAAAACATAAAAAAATCATAAGATTGAAGTTTTAACAAATTTTGTGTCGATTCGATTCGCCATTTTCTCTTAACCGTGGCAATTTTAACATTTCGCTTTGTCGAGCTCGTCAATTCATATTGATTTCAATTTTCTAATTTTTTCAGTCTCCAGTCCTTCACTTCCGTAAAACATAATTATAAGTGTTTAGACAACGGAAACAACGTTAATCTTTTAAGAATATAACAAACAAATTACTACTACCATGTGCAAATATGTACAATTCGATGAATGGTTAACCAGCAGGAAAATAATATAATGACACTTGGTATGACTACAGTTACAATCACAGTAAAAACAAGAATATTCCTTACAATTAAATTTAGAATAATATTAATTGCAATCGTAGAGGATGCAAATGTTTTTAACAAGCTTTAAAATTATCTTACAAGGTAACCGCCGCAAGTGCACTCGCTAATCGCATATACTGGATAGTATGAAATTTCACAAATATTTTTAATTTTTAGGTGTGAAATAGCATTCAAATTAAACTCTTGTAAGCGTGCGATTTTTAATTCCCTTAAGGGATGTTCATCCTTATTCAAATTACTGAATATTATCGCAAAGAAAATATAAATAAAAACTAATACTCAAGTTTATGCAGAGAATTAAAAACAGATTTGGAACCGGCGTAAAAAGTTAATCTAAAGTAATCTGACTGGCATAATATGAAATTAGGATGGACACTTGAGGCTGTTACCTTGTTCATTTTCCTAATTCACAAATCGTAAATAATTGTATATAGAATGAAGGAATTCTGAATAGATTCAACTCTTAAATTTGGGCTAGCTGACAATTACCCGTTTTTCATCAATTGAAAGTTAAGACATTCTCAAAACAGAAAAGTGGCAGTGGACTTTGAATATGAACAAAATATTTTATAAAGAAAGCAACACAACGTGTAATAAAACACTTATTTTTTTAAAATCTACAATATCGGCGTTTCTGGAGTTTTTGTCATCCATTTTAAGTAATGTTTGGATAACTTAGAATTAAAGCTGAATTAGTCGTTTTTTGTGACTGCTGCGGTCAATGAGAATGGAAGGAAAGGAGAAGCAACACAATTGCACTTGCCATCAGCAAAAATGAATCACAGGCTAGAGCAAAGGACGACGACGACGATGTCGAAGACGATGCCTCACTTGTGAGTGGGGTCTTATTTTTAAAGACACCTCCTTCCAACGCAGCCGTTGCTTCCGGCTCATGCAAATTAGCGCCAGCGTTCTCATTCCGATGCCGGTCTTTCTTTTCAATTTGGCTGTTTGCACGATTCATATCGAAGTCAATTGCAACTTTCCCATCACCATCCCGGAGCGCATGCTCATCGTATCCTTTGGGAGGTGTGGGTTGATGGTAGTGATAGGTTGTGAAATGATTGCTTCCACTCCCGCAACCCAGTTCACTCTCCGTTAGATTCAAAATGCTTCTACTACTGTCATACGAGTAAGTCGTGGTTTCCTCTGGGGGACTTGTGAGGATTGTGATTCCATGACTTCTTGTGCTTCCACCTTTGGACGTTTGCTTGTTCATGTTTTCGTAAAAGTCACATATCGCCATGCTTATGTGCTTCTGAACATACGAGCTTTCCGTTTCATTGTAAAGCTTCTGCAACCACAGGATCCGGCAATCACATGCAAATCTGTTTACCTGAAAAAATAAACAAAATTTTATGAAATTTATAACTTCCGGAAGCCTTTAAAAAATTTTTAATACCTTCAAGCAATAGTTGCATATTAACATTCTTCAAATTCCTGTAGATGGGTTGCATGAGGGAGGCCTCCAAGCTCTCTAATTGGTTGTATCTCAAATCAAGAAAATGGACTTTACTCAACGGACTAAATGTTTCCGGATGAAGATTAACAATCTTGTTATCCTTTAAATTCAAACGCGTGATAAATCGTAGTCCTCCAAACCCATTCGGATGAATGGAATGAATATCATTCCCATTCAAATCAAGATCCTGAAGTCTTGGCATTTCAGCAAAAACATGATCTCCAATGTATTGTAATTGGTTGCCTTGCAAAATTCAAATTTTTCATTCTCTCCATCCCAAAAAAGACTTCTCTTGTGAGGACTGTCAAATGATTGTACTGCAAATCCAAATCTTCGAGAATTTTCAAGTCTTGGAATGCATATGCATGGATTGTGTGAATACTATTTTTCATCATCACTAATTCCTTGAGCTTTGGAAGATTCACAAATACTTTTGCCCGAATCTCGGTTAAACGATTTTCACTGAGGTTGATTGCAGTCAGATTTGCCATGTTTGCAAATGCGTTGGGCATTAATTCACGAATCTCATTGTCTTGTATGAATATTTCCGCTAGACCGGAGGAATTTCCAAATGCAAAACTTGGAATTACGCTGATGTTTGCTATTTTCATTGTGAAATAGTACAGACTTTTCATACCCTGTGAAGACATAATCAGGAGGGATTTCTCGGATTGCGCCGGCAGGTCTGCTAACAAAATCTATTTCATTTGTGGCGCGAAGACGGGATATTGCCTTCCATTCGATTGGTTTTGGGTTCTTTGTGAAGCCACATTTCACATTCTCCGCTTTGTCCATGTTGTCTGGATGACAGTAGCAGAATCCATGTGGATTCTCGAGGTCGATTAGGGAACATGGATTTAGGTCGGTGATGAGGACTTCCTCTTCTTCTTTGAAATAGTCCTTGTTGTAGTCCATTACTAGCGATCCTAGAACTTCTTTGCTTACGAGCATTCCCAAAATCCAATAAATTTGGAGGAGCCTTCGTGTCGATACTGACGCCATCTCGAAGCACTGGAAATTGTATCGTGTTAGGCCGTAATCTGTCAAAGAAAAAATGGATAAAATTGAATTGTGTGAATTTATGTTGAACCTGATCGTGCTCTCGTTGTGATTTAAATGGCATTTTCGCGCAACATTTAGAACTCGATTCAATTTCAAATGTATTTTTTAACCAAAACCAATCGTGTTAATAGGTCGAGGTTATGGAGGCAATAATTCTAATTCAGACTCCCACAATTCGCCGGAAATAAATCCTCAATGAAATCTAATCACCATAAAAATCAACTTCACACAAAACCGTCTATTCAGAAAAAAATGGCTCCCGACAACCAAATAAACTTTACTCGCCGAGTCCGAAACAATTTTTATGTCGGAAAGAATAATAAATTTCAACATTTTCTATTTACTCTAGACGATTGATTGTGAGTGTCTATTGTTCTTAAAGTCAGCCAGTGGCTTATTCAGCTCGAGGGTTCCCGTGACTGGACTGGATTTAGTTTGTAGAAGAAACACAAACACATAAATAACTTGAAAGGAAATTTATGAGAAAGCGTAAACAATTAATTTGCTTCATCAAGGTTTCTGAAGGTCATGTCACACTAGCTAGTAGCTACCCACTAGTGTGTAATTAGACATGAAATAATATGAAATCAATGGGTACCTGTTCAACTTCGCATCATTATTGAACTAACTTTGATGTTGGTTTATTAAAGCCGGCGGCGGGTGTAACCAGTTTATTTCCATTTGTTATATTTTTTTCAACGTAGACGTGGACAGACGTCTATTTGTATTGAGATGTGCAGAAAAGCGTAAAAAAGCGCATTGATTCTTCTCTCAAAGTGCCTTGGGTTTACCAATTTTGCAGGTAACGAATTGATTGCGGAAATGGAGTTCGCGAAACTGGATCATTTTCCCGTTTTTCTTTATTTACTCTTGTCGTATGTCATGTCAAACTGAAAATGACCCAAAACCACCAGCCCGTTGTAAAAATTACGTAGTTGATGATCTAACTCGATTTGTCATTGCTCTTGTCTTTACAGGCAAAACTGCCCAACGGCAAAACGATCATTATCTGGTAAGGAAAAAGCAAAAGATGGCGATCTAATGAAGAAGTACAAGTACAACGAAGAAGTGAAGCATAAATCAGAGTCAATAATAACGATTGCATGACGTAATAATTAATAATGTTGGTCGGTCAGACTCACAAGGGAAGGGCCCCAAGTGACCCCCCCCCCTAATCGCATATACCAGTCATACTGGCTGATAGAGAATTTTTTTCTGGTTACGAATCCGCTTTGACTTTTCTGCGGAAACGCCACGATTATTTGTTATTTTAATTTCAATGTCCGAAATTGTATACCCACAATGCATTGGAATGTATGGCTCAAATAAATATTCACACCAAAGGCCAAAACTAACATAGTCGGGCATTTTTCGGTTTTCTAAGACGGCAAAGGCAAACCTTCTCTCCAAGTCTGGCTGACATGATATTACCTGCTGATATCAGATTTCATGTGAGGATGTTCATCCTCTTCAAAATAATTATTATTATTATTA